>JAKUCV010000178.1:15381-81450 GCA_028386065.3 Turnera subulata | reverse complement strand
GACTCATATGTTGGGAACCTTGATGATCTCAGGTCTAAGGACAATACATATAAGAACCACTAATGACAATCATATAACGTTCCATGTAGGGTTCTTATGTGGGTCGGTCCAGTCCACAAGTTCTCTAACTTGTACCCGTATGTAGAATTCATATCTCATATAATTCTCAACATACGCTAGTCTTAATTTATTATTACAACCGATCCATAATAATAATCGACTAGGGACATTTTAAGAATACAAAGTTTTCTAGGGTTATAAATATGTGCAAGCGATTATCTCATAATCATATTTATTGGAATAACCTTAATGTGTATACATGATTACAAATAAACATCCATTGATTGGCTTTTGGGCATATTACACTAACACAACGTTGACCCTGAAGCTATTGGGGTCATTGGTAATGTTGACCCTGATGCTATCGTTCCACGAGAACCACATACCACCCGTGTTGTTCTGGCCAGGAAGCTCGAACCGGTTTGCTGGAGGGAACCGAAGTGGGATGACACCGTGATTGTCATCAGGCTGCCACTGGATCTCCGTGAGCAGAACCATGTTGGGCTTGTACTGGTTCTTCAGATCTCTCAAGGTACACGCGAACTCCTGGGAACGCCTAGCGATTCCTCTGCAGTTCCACACCAGTAGTCGGGCCTTTGTCCAAGTTGATGGTAACCGAGATACTCTGGGCATGCTCTGGGCAGTCATCGAAAGCTGGTAGTAGGTACCTTGGTCCAGGAATTGGCAAGTGGGCTCTAGGTTGAATTCCTGAAGTCTTTCAAAAATGAAAAACATGACGGAATTGGCCGAGCCGTAGAAGGAGGTTCTTAAGGTGCTTTGGTCCTCTAGGAAGAACGTCTCTTCCATGGGAGTGACGAAGAACCTGGAGGAGTAGAGTTCGTCGACGAAAACCAGACGAGGCATCCTGCCGAGCTCGTTTGGAAGTTCCTCTGGACGTTTGTTGATCAGGCTGTAGGCCAACAGAATCCTTCTTCCGAGGGAGGCACCCTCGACGAAGAAGACGGATGATGGAGCAGACATAGTGTTTGATGTGTTGTTTTTTATTTGCCTGAACATTTTGTTTTCTTTCGGATGCTTTGTGGTTTTTGCTTTTCGTTGTTTTGCCTTTTATAGAAAAATATTTACCTGTTTTTCAAAGTACAGATCCCATCTGTTCCCAAAAAAAAAAGAGAAAAAGAGAAATAGAAAGGAAAGAAAAAAAATAAAAGAAAAAAGAAAAAGAAAAGAAAATAAAATAAAATATATTTTCGGGGATAGGAAAAGTAGATTTTTTTTCACAAAACTCCAAACCATTTACGATCTTCAAGATTTTGCTTTTTGAAAATTTTTCCAGGGTTTGAAATTTTGCTTCGTCACTTTATATGTTTTTTGGGCTACAAACGTAAGTGTTTTTCAGCTCGTATTCATCTTACCCTTTTCTCCTACGTTTGGTTACCTTGCTTTATTCTTTCTATGGCTTTTTCCTGCATCTTTTATCACATGCATCCGTGACCGCTGTGGCTAGAATGGTGGGACCATACCTCGGGTAGAGTGTATGTGCGACAAGGTTACACTTGTTTGGACATTATGGTGGGATACGATATCTGGAAGACGTTTTTGGCTTGTGGACAGGTGGATATCGTTTCTTTCGAGGGACACAGGACGTTCTCGTGATCATCACCTTGCGAGTTAACAGACGTCTTTTTCACGAGAAGAATCGATATCCCCGTCGGCTATGCGAGTTGCGTTTCTCAGGTTCGAAGACCTATACAACCGATCTAGAGCGATGGACATGGAAACATGTTTTGTTTTAACTTTCTTATGTTTGATTTTATTTCCTTCTTATTGGTTTTGTTCTGCTTTAAAATGTTTTGTTTTTCTGTTTAACATAAGTTTTTACATTATAAAGAGAGATTTGTTTTATAAAGAAAAAAGCTTGTTTATTTATTTTTCATAACGTTTTACAATAGAGAAGAAGTACTCTATGGAGTTACTTGCTTCTCTAGATCTTTTACAAGTTTTTGTATATTCTCGATCTGGGCGGAGAGTTCCGCACACGCCAGTTTGATCTGGATCACCGCCGAGATGACCTTCTTCAGAGAAGTGTTCAGTTGCATCAGTGTCTGCAGTGGGGTATTGCTGGGAGCAGTTGCCTTGCCCTTCCTATCATCAGCATCCTTGCGACCGGATGACTCCTCCTTGCCGACAGTTTTCTTTCGCCGTCTTCGAGAGACCACCATATGTTCCTTGAGACCGATGATGTTCGTCTTGAAGCGTTTCTTCGAAGGTTTTTCATCGGAGTCTGTAAAGGGATTAACACCACCGGTATAACTCAGCTCCTCTGAGTCAGAAGTCGTCCTAGTTCTTATGGGAGAATCCATGGCAGATAGTGAGTTTGCAGGTTTAGAGGTTTGGTTTTTATAAGGGAGCCAGAGACGTGTAAGGGTATAAACGGGATAACGTGTTGAGTTCGGACATCTGGAAGAGTGTATCAGAAGCTTATCGTGGAAGGACCACGGATAAGACGGAATTTCGAGGACGAAATTCATTTTAAGGTGGGTAGAATGTAACAGCCCAGGTAAAAATTTGGATTTTTACCGGGACTGTAAAAGTCGTTATACAGTGATTTAACTTTGAATTTAATCTTGGGTAATTAATTCAAGGTAAATCGAGTGTCGTTTCTCGAAACCGATTCTTTTCCCGCGCTCAGGTTTTTTCCGTGGATTTTACAGACCAAAGTTGGTATTTTTTTTGTCCCGGAATCCTCAGAAAAATCAGGTTAACCACGACGGAGCAGACCAGAAATATAACTAAGGAGGTATATCAGTTATTTTCCGGTCCGGACGGTACACGACTTACCTGCATGATTGAGGCTGCCGCCGCCTCTTTACTATTTCGCCAGTACCATGCACGTTCTATGACCCGTGATACCTGCCTTTACAGAACACACGCTACACTCTCCTCTACAAACCAAACCACCCATTGCCTTCTCCTGCAACTTACCTTCTCCTTTTCTGCAACTAAAAATCAAACCGGATTAAAAAAAAAAAAGAAAAACACCACATACCCACCAGTCCAGACCCGCCACGTCATCGTCACCTGCCTTCTCCTCCACCACGGTTACTATTCACACAGAACCGTTCTGCGCCACCACACACATCACCACCCCCACCGAAGCCTTCCCCTCACCGTCGCCGTCCGAACGAACCCATCGCCGCCCGCCCTCGCCACTCGACGCGCCGCCAGCGGCCAAGGACCCGACGGTCGCCTTCCTCTCCTCACGCTCTTCTGCACCACCGCCGCAGCAAGGCACGACGACGCCGCCTCCACGATCTGCAGCTGTTGCCTCGGTCTGCAGCTGGTCCACCTCACGCCTCTGTCCCGTGTGTGTCTCACCGCGCCGCTTCGTCACCCGCTAGGTGAGTTGCAGACCCGCGGGTTGAAGGTCCGGGTCGAGTTTGACCCGTCTCCACAAATGGGTCGCGGCTTGGGTTGAGTCTTGGGCTGCGCGGGTGCTGGGCCAAGCTTGGCTCGGGCCTGCTGCTTGGTCTGGGCTTTGACCTGGGCTGGCTCCCTTGTGTTGGTTTTCCTGGGTTGGGCTGGGTTGGTTCAATTAGTTTGGACTGGCCTAGATCTTTTTCTTAAAAAAAGAAAAGAAATAAAATCTGGAAAAGAGAGAAGAAAATATAAATATCTAAAAAAATAATATTAAGGGAAAAAAATATAGCTTACATAAATTTATATTTTCTGGAAAAATAATTATAAAATTATATAAGTATATTTTCTAGAAAGAAAATAAATATATGTTATATGATTTTAAATGAAATAATGATTTTGACATATTATTACTTTTGAGTAATTTAGGTAAAAATGATATGAATATAATCTTTTGAAATTAATATATGGTAAATACCTTACGGAAAAATATAAGTTGGGATAAATAAACATAAAAATATTTTGGAAGGGGTTTTAATTAAAGTATTAAATACCGAAGTAATATTCGGATATACTCATGATATATTATTTTCGGAAAGGATTTAAAAACGGTTAAAGATAATTTTATGAAATATAACCGAGACGTATAACTGAGGGGGATGATGTTTAATTTACAGTTTCTAGCACGTCATACCATACCAATTATATGCATTTATGTGAGCATGTTGTTTTATTGTATAGGTTTTGATATCGGGCAGTTTCCCGAGGAGCCGGCTTTGGACCGGTTATTGTCTTCAGAATTGAGTAATCAACTAAGGTGAGGATGGATTTCCTTTGATATGTGCCTATATTACTCGGTTGTTGTGTTTGATGATTGTTGCACTGTTGATTGTTGCATTTGTTGTGGTTTGATTCGGGATGTTTATCCCAGTACCTTGATTGATTTTGGGATGTTTATCCCCATGATTTGATTTTGGGATGTTTATTCCCGTGCATTGAGTTTTGGGATATTTATCCCTGTGTCTTTTTGGTATAAAGAACAATGGATTAAATAATAAAATGTGATAAGGATGTCGATCCTTGGTTTTGGATTGGGATGTCTATCCCGGTGTTTTGGTTAGCGATGTTGATCCCTGAGATTTGGTTTTGGATTATGATGATATAATTGTCACGTGGTAAGTAGAGGTACGATCGGATGGTTAGAGACTGTTTTGTGGTGGCCATGATCTGGGTCACTTATGATGAGCATGTTGATACCGGTTTGATTGGGATGTTGTTCCCTGAGATTTGATATTGGGATGTTGATCCCAGGTTCTTTTGATCTGGCACCAGGAACAGGTTGATAACCTGGTACGACCCTAGCTTATCCGTGACGGGGCCCGGAAAGATAAAATGTAAAATTAGATTTTTGTTTAAGTCTTTTTGGTCTTGGACCAGTTTTGGGTCGAGTCTTTTGGATTGGTATATTTTTGCTATTATGCCTATTTTCGACCTTGAGTATTTTATAGTGTTGCATATTGGTTGTCTATCTATGGTTGGTGAGCACTTCAGACTCACCCCTCACCTGCGGGCTTTCATCCTGTAGGTTGAGTTATTTGTGGTTCAGGTATGATGCATTCCAGACAGGCTGCGGTGTTATCCCTCGGACAGGACTCGGATCCATTAGATTGCATCAGGTTTTGCACATGTTGATATAGAGATTAAAATTGCTTCCGCTGTGCTATATTTTGGGTCCCCGGGCTCGAGTGACGTGCTTTTGATATTGGACCGATGGGCCGGATTTATGTGTCAATGTCCCCGAGATCGGGTGACGTGTATTTGATGTTGGGCCATTGGGCCGTTATTTCTGATATTTACATTGTTTGTGCCACGTGTCGGCACTATTGTTCGGTAATTGCTGTTTGTCGGGTAATTGTTGGTCGGGTCATCTCAAAGAGGAAGCAAAAGAAGATAGAAGAAATGCGATACTCGGCATGAGGATTCAAGTAGCAGGAAGTGAGGGAACTCAGTCTGTCAAGAAAAGAAGGGTTGGAATGGTACTAGGCTCAGAGAGAGGAGCATCAATTGTCAAAGATATTCAGCAAGGATAGGTCAACTCACTCACGAAATTGGCAAGTGAAATTGACCCCAATTGCCCTACAAGCAGCTTTGCAAAAAAACAGAGCTGGAAAAGGCTTGCACGGAAAAAATCAGCCAACTGCGGAGGAATTAATAAGGCACAGAGAAATGAAGAAGTGGGATGAAGGCGTCCTTGCTGAAGGAAATGAAGGAATAAAAGTGGCGGCACAAGGATCCAGTGGGTGGGCTGGATCTGACAATCCCAAGCAATGAGAGTGGGGGATTAGAGGAAGGGGGAGCTGGTTATATCCCCTTCCCGCTGTCTTTGTCATCATGGGCTGAATTCTTTCTCCCATGGTGTATTTTGGTTTGGTTTAATGAGTTACAGGTCTCAGGATAGGCCTTTGAAGTTTAGGAAGGGAAGAACACCTCTGGTGGTGAAAGCGGAGTCGACCAAACTTAGGAAAACACAGTTGAGCCAAGGTTCCTGTTAACTTGGAAGCATAGAGACTGGGAATCACACTATGTGCCACTGCAGCGACACACAATGTCGAGATATAAAGGCGGGATCGAGTGTGCTCACACTCTGGTGGTTGAATTGGTATTAACTAGTTTAAGGCCACTTAATTTTCTGATATCTAACCAATGAGGGGTTAATGCTGCGGGGCTAAGCATGTCAATTCCTTGTCACTGTAATTTCAGCTCAGATTAAGATGGTATTTGATAGGATTAGACTTAGTTTGCTATGTAACTATAATGTATGCAAGTTCAAACTATATGTCTTCCAGTTTCATTAATGTACTGATCATCTTTCAAGGCAAAAAATAAATAATAACAGTTAAATTAGTTTGAGGAGTACTTCCTTTCCTGCATGAGAGAGTAATTTGCTTTTCCAAGATTACAACCATCCTTCCACTCTTTCTTTAGTAAACGTGAGTGTTTTGCTTCTAGCTCTGCCCTATGTATGAATCATCTTGGGCTGGTTCTATTCATATCCCTATTCAACAATGGAGTATTACTACTAAAGTATATTATGGATTTGGAGTAATTCACTATCTGACTTGATTTCACACTGTAGTGATCCACTATTCTCAGCATGTTCTTAACCTCAGCAGGCGACCAATGGAGTATTACTACTAAAGTATATTATGGATTTGGAGTAATTCACTATCTGACTTGATTTCACACTGTAGTGATCCACTATTCTCAGCATGTTCTTAACCTCAGCAGGCGAAGCTTCACAGGACAACATGGTGTCATCTGCATATAGGAGTTTTGTGAGAGCAAGACAATATCAGCTTGAGACACTTGATTATCCCCATTTTCAACTCCCTACCAAACATTCATGTTAATACACTAGCTAAGGCAGTAGTCCCCTTTATCTTATCCCCATTGCGGGAAGAAGTCCATAGGTGATCCATTGATTAAAACTACATAATATATTGTATTACCAGACTAATCTACAATTTTCTGCAAAACTAATTTCCTTAATAGTTTCCTCCAGGAAATCCCATTACAGAGTATCATATGCTCTAGGGAGTCTAACTTTAACATCCTACATTCTTTCTTCCCTTTAAACCTGCGAATTGAATGTAATCTGATGATTTTTTTGTGGAAGACACTATGATTCACCCACTAATCTCATACTGGTAGACACTGTAATCCATCCACAAATGGATAATTATAGTAGTGGACACTATAACAACCACTAATCATAATGGACAGCAATAATCTAATGAGGATTAGTGCTCCTCCTTGCTATAAAAACCAAGGAGCAAGCTGCTCCTCAAAACACCAAAAACACACACACAACAAGCAGAATACTCTCTAAGTGTTTTTGTAACACTAAAACACTTCTTCATGCACTATAGGGCATTTAGGTTATGGTATAAGGGTATTTTTCTTGTAATCATACCCACGATCATCACAATAATCCAGGGGAAAGCAACAATCTTGGCTCTAGCTATTTAACAAAGGTATGTACTCTAACTAATATTAATTCCGATGTGCATAACGTTTATGTGTTAAACATGATATAACTCCCAACATTGGTAGCGGAGCATGTGTTCTTATTCCCGTTTGATGACCTATTTTGTGTAAACATTAAAATCAGATTAGTGGAATAAATTGCTTCCTCTGGAAACGGAAATTCCGTTCAATACTTGTATGCCCATTTAATGTATGTGATTAATATGCATGCATAATCAAAATCCATTTATGATTATTGACACTACGAAATAAAACAATCTGTTTGTTTTTTTCTATGTGCAAAGAATGATGAGTGTTTTGTGTGTATTACAAAACCACAAAGAAATTTAGACCCATTTATGAACTCACAAACACATGCAGCCACAATTGATTAATTTATGTAATTAATCTGAAATTGTTTCGTTTTCTTTGTGCAAAACGAATTGGAAATTCTCTGTGAATCAACCAACATGTGCAACTGATTAAGAGAGAATCTCATACCCAGAAACCCACCCCGAGACCACGGAAGAAAGGCGGGCAGTGGCCTGCAGTGGTCGGCTACGGGCAGTGATGCGGCGAGGCAAGGCAGGGGATACACGGGCTTTGTGCTCATGTCCCCGTGCGGCGTCTTTGTGCTTGTTGCCCCCTCTCCCTCTTCATCTTCTCCGGCGACGGGTGAAAAGAGGCGGAGGAGCGAGGCAGCGCTTATGGTGTCCGTCACCACAACCGGGAAGAGGCGCGTGGTGAGGCGACTGCTGGCAGAAAACCGAAGGGGGCGGCGGCTTTTGTGGCATGCTGCTCCTGCTCCGGTTTCTCCTGGCGACGGCGGCTCAGGTAGGAGCATCTACAGGCGACGGCCTTGGTGGCTGGTTCTGCGCGTCAGCTCGAGGCCGGTGTCACGCTGGCGGGTCGCGACCTGCGGCGGCGAGATCGGGGCGAGCGGCGGCCGAGCCTCATGCTCCGTCCGGCGGTGGTCTGTTCATGGCAACCGAGTTCAAACGCGTGCTCTGGTTTCTTTTATTTTTGTTCCTTCTTTTACTCTGTGAAAAAGAGGGGTAGTGTATAATTGTATATTAACAGGTTAATTTGGAGCTGGTTGGACCAACCTGGTCGAACCAAAGCGGTTTGCACCTGAAGTGACGTGAAGCCACATTGAGCAAGTTTCTGAATGGTTTGGTATTATTAAGTAATTATTTTATTTATTATCTAACACACAATTAGACTAAAATAAGAACTAAACAATTAATCATAAATTAAGAAACATATTTCCTAATTTATATCCACATAAGTTTGTAAAAAATAATACTTAAAGAATAAGTTTCTTTAATATGATTAATTGTTTGTTTTAATCTATGTGTTAGATGATTAAAAAATTATTAAGTTTCTTTAATGAAACTTCGATAATTATTTGTTAATTATCTGTTTTTATGAAAATAAATTATTAAAGAATGAGTTTCTTTAATAAATTATTAATTGTTAGCTTTTATTTAAGTTTAACTATGCATTAGACATTAAATAAAATTACTCTCAATAATATGAGATAATTATATGTTAATTATCTATTTTTGATTTTGTTAAAGAATGAGTTTCTTTAATAATTCATTAGTTGCTATTGTCGTTTGGAGATATAATTTTGTGTTATCTCCTTTAATGAATTGTGTGCACTTAATAATACTAGATAATTATACATTAATTATCTATTGGAGAATTAGTTCTCTTTAATATAAATTGACACCTATTTTTATTCTTGAATTCAACTAAGAGTTGATGTTTAGAATAAAATAAGTGCTCTCAATAAAATTAGATAATTATGTGTTAATTATCTATCTCTCACTTGAGGAAAATTTAGTGTGTATTCCTAGTGGGACTTAAAATGCCTTTATACTGTTGAATATTATACAATAGTTAATTGTTCTTTTAGACATGAATGATGATGCACTTTGATGGGTTTTCGATTTCATGCTTAGAAGGATGTTGGCTATTTATTTTATTTATTGTATAAAGCATGCATTACTCTTATATATATGATGTGGCATCCTCTGTGGACTTATGTGATTTGATTTTTTTTTAAAGCAATGTGTTATAGTTTATTATTGACTGTTGTAAGAAATAATATCATCATTAAACCTCATGAGTTGAGAAATTTTTTAATGATGTTATTTGTAATATTTTGAATGCATAAAAATCCAATATATTAGATTAATGTGATATTTTATGCTCGGAAAAACCATAAAGGGTGAGCCTAAAAAGGTAGAGAAAAACCTCTAGCTTGTGGGCAAGAGGGAGTAATTCTTTCCTGCACTATGTGTGTGGCAGTCAGGATCCAAAATTTTTGTAACTTTTGGACTACCTTTAAAATTAAGTTTGGCGGTGTATCTTTAACCAAAATTAGATAGTAGTAAGTGTTAATGGTCACATACTTGGTGAGGAACAAAGATGTTCCAACTGTCATTTATTTTTACCACTACTTCTGACAATATTATTTATCATTTTGAGTAAGATGTGGGACACCTGTGGGTGCCCAATAGGACTACTCAAAGAAATGCCTTTGTGGCTGAAAATACTTATATTGGTAATAGTACCAACTCCTAAGTATAAGTCTTTTTTACAACAGTGGTAAAAATCAAAGAAGGCTCAAAATAAATTTAATTGTGATAATGGGAAAAAGTTCCTACTTATCCAGATGCTAGAAACAAGATAAAGCTGAGTACTTTAATTGTGTATAATAAATGTATTTTTGGAGCTTTGTGCATCACTTTTAAGAAGGTATGTCTTTCTTAAAATACAGACAGTTTGGTACTGTTTGTTACTTGAATCAAATATCAATTGGATAGTTGATTTAGTATCCACAAATTGTGTAATAAATGATCCAGGATCACTTATATACAATTGTCAAATGTCGGTTGAATCAAAGTAAATTCATGTAGGAAACTGACTCTCAGGAGAAAGTTAAAGGACTAGACTGGTTGTGTAACGGTCAAAATCCTAAACCTACATGATATATATTTTATTCATCAAACATGACAAACCTTGCATCTAGTGGGAGTAGATTTGTCCTACTGTACTAACCTTTATGGGTATGTTTTTTTGGTATGTTTATCATGTTTTTCTAGATAATGAATATGTTTCAAATAGTTCCAGACTTTCTCCTGTTTATATCTTCATTCTATGTGAATGATTATGTGAATGTATGTCATTCTATTTTTGATCATACGGATCAATAAAGAATGAACTGTCTCGCCAATGCGGGCTTGATGGGTTCATTCTCAAGACTAAAATTCATTTGTGTGAGTTCTTTCCCGAGGGGAAGGTGACAAGGTAATCATTTTGAATTACACTGCAGAGCAAAATATCATTTGCTATTAATCCATTTTGACATATGTGGTCAAATTAAATGTGAGGGCAAGGCATGTTGCCTACTATTTCATCACTCTCATCAATTTTTCCATAAGTCTTGGGCTATTAAGTGCCATTGACGGTTTATGAACCATGTGGAAAATTAGCTTGATAGTTGTATTAAAGCAGTTGGCTTGAGCCATGATATTTGTATGATTAGTTCAAATAAATAAGTGATGAAGTATGATTAGTTGAATAGTTAACTAATCTCAAAACTCCACAACAAAAGTTGTTATGGAGAGAAGAATTTGATTCTTCTAAAACTGATCAGGTTTATGGTAATCTAATGCCCTCCAAAATGTTCTTGGAAAAATGTTTTTTTTTAAGAAAAGTCAATATAGGAAACAATTGATCTCTATGTGAGATATGTGATCAAGAGTAATGCATTGGGATAAATCAATTGATTATTGATGAGTCCACCAGAATCTTGATCCTAGTGGGAGTAAATTGGATTACAATGAATATATTTTATTAAATCCAATACCTCGAAAAGTGATCACGGTATGGAACTGAGACGACACTTTAGATCGTTGGTACTGATTAAGAGAACCAAAAAGCTGTCAAAGTGTAACCTCTTTTTGTAGAGGGGAACTTAAAATGTTGTTTCTTATAAGACTAATAATGAATGGATTATGACAACGTGAGTTGTACTTCATGCAATCAAAAAAAAAATTGTTGGTAAAAGATGTAAGGCTTTTGGGAACAAATGGGTTCTCCAAACTTCATGCTAAGTGCTGATGAGCCAATGGATGTTTTTGATCTCGAATTACATCAAGTGGATGTAAGAATTATCTTTCCTTAGTGGAAAATTAGAAGGAAATTTATATGCAACAAACTGTGGGTTTTTACTGTAAAAGGGCAAGGATACTTCGTGTATTGCCTATTTAGGTCCATTTGTGGACTCTGTAATTCTTCTACATAATGGTTTTTTAAGGGTTTGTGTAATCAAGACATCTTCATTTTTGTAATGATAGAAGATGACCATTATATCGAGATCAACTAGTCATAAGTGACTCTATTACCTTACGTCCATGTCACGTTGTTGGCTGGAAATTATAAGAATTTCCTTGTATCTATACTCTTAGTTGTCCTTCATTTTTGGAAATGTACGACATGGAGGGGGAATTGCATACACTTTGAGGATTATGATCCTTGGAATTTTGTATGCATGACTCTAAGCCTATAGATACATTTATCGCCGAGGGCAATAACCTAAGCCAACAATAGTTTTATCAAACTCAAATAATGCTTGGCAATTGTGCCTTCTTCTAATGTCATGAGAGTCTATTGTATACTTTATTATATACCAGACAAGATATTTGTTATCTTGTTAAAATGGTAAATAGTTACCGACTCGATCTTGGATATGACAATTAGATGACAGTCAAGGAAATACCTTGTTTTTTAAGAGTGATATAAACTATATTATAAGCTTTCAAGAGATAAGTTCTGCTTCAAAACTTATATGCATGTTGACTATAGTGGTGATCTTGGACTATGTGTAGTCATATCATCTTGTCAAACATGGTGTTGTCAATGATAGGAATTGAATTTATAATTCTATCATCGGTTATACAAAACTGTATGGCTAAAATAGTTTAGTCATTAGGGATAATGCATGCGGCATGGTTCCCTTATTGATTATCTATTGTGATAATCATGCAGTGATATTCCTATGGGAGGAATTTGTGGTACTGTGACAAGACAAAAACACATTGATATTTCACATAAGGAAGTGAATATAAAGTATATTCCTACTGGTGATATGCTGATACACAGTCACCGAACCTTTTTTTTTTGGGGAAAGTCTCATTTGTTGGTCAAATGGAGCAAATAGGTTTAGTAGGAATTAAATACAATAATTTCTATTATTATTGTTTCCCTTAACTTTATATTCACGATAAATCTCTGGATTTATACAACGCCGGTTTGTGTAAACGTTCATATATACAGAATACATGTTGTATACATGTGTGGATATATGTTAGGTGCATATGATGGGTTGAGAAGCTTAGTGCTGAGCTCATCAAAAGATATGTCTAACAGACAGGTTAGCTCTCTCACACGAGTAACCATCTCTATGACTAGGTGTGTTATAGGGGTAAGACAGTTTTAAGTCAAGAATAAGTTGAGTACTTATTCTGCAAGAGCCTGACTTAAAACATATTGTCGCCTTGATATTGGTCAAGATGAGGTCAGTCATGATTAACCGAAGATAAAACGAAGTAATGTTTTGTCTTATCTGTTCAAAGGCTAGGTAGGGTTCTGTTGGAAAAAGGTAGAGTGGTGGACCCAAGTTAAACACTAGGTGTGTTTGAACTATTACCTACACAGTATTATTAATGACATATGCTCCACTGAGGGATGGAGAAAATACTGTGGCACATGAATTCATACCATGTGTGCTTTGTGACCGATTAAGGAGTAGGAAATATGATCTCATTTCCTTACTGTGTGAGCCTTGAGAAATTATTAATAATTACTCACAAGCGCCCTTAGGGACCTTTTACTACTACTTGAAACCTTAGTTTGGTGTTGCTACCTTGGCTGTATTTTGAATGGCCATGAGTGATTCGGCCTAATCGGGATATGTCAGAAAAACAACTGAGCTAAGATGTAGAGTTTTGAGTAAAAGGGAAGATCATTGAGTGTTGTATTTTTCCTTTGTGTTCGCAATGTGGCCACTTATGTTTTTCAGTAAAACATAATTGTGAATACATATAGAGAATTGGGATCTGTGTTTCTCTTAAATGCAACTAAATGTATCTGGGGAGCTTACATACTTACTCTACTTGAACTATTGTGTATTCTTAACAGATTTACTATATAGTTCTCTGCTTGAGCTATTGTACACTCCTAACAGATGTACAATAAAGAGCTCTTACTGGTATGTTGGTCGCACGACCCATTTGCCCGTATGAAATGTTTTGAAGATGTAGATGGAAGTGTCCATCAAGTGAGAGTTGAGGATGTTGTTTCCATTATGAGGATCTCATGATTATGTTCATGAGCATTTTCCATTGTTTGTGAGTGGGAGATGATGATTTTTGGGTGGAAGACACTATGATTCACCCACTAATCTCATAGTGGTAGACACTATAATCCACCCACAAATGGATAATTATAGTAGTCGACACTATAACAACCACTAATCATAATGGACAGTAATAATCTAATGAGGATTAGTGCTCCTCCTTGCTATAAAAACCAAGGAGCAAGCTCCTCCTCAAAACACCAAAAACACACACACAACAAGCAGAATACTCTCTAAGTGTTTTTGTAACACTAAAAACTTCTTCATACACTATAGGGCATCTAGGTTGTAGTATAAGGGTATTTTTCTTGTAATCATACCCACGATCATCACAACAGTCCAGGGGAAAGCAACAATCTTGGCTCTAGCTATTTAACAGAGGTATGTACTCTAACTAATATTAATTCCGCTGTGTATAACGTTTATGTGTTAAACATGATATAACTCCCAACATAATCCATAAGAACTCTTTATTATAATTAATAAAACTTGATGATTTATTAAAAATTCATGCTTCTTTATGTGTAAAAAAAAAACTCAAACTGTTTTGTAACTTGATCTTTTGGGATGATTCAATGCTATCTATTCTGATGATTCGTTCTTTTAGGGTGCGTTTGGAACATGTGACTGGGACGGGTGTGCGTGGACAAAGTCCCAAAACATCATCAAGGGTGATATTGACATTATAATATTTTAGTGTAGTCAAATCCAATCCACAGCTAATCAAACTTAATTCAGCAGAGTAGTCCCATCCAAGATACACCATACCAAACATTACATTGAACCAAAAGCACTTAAATATATTACATAATAAGCGTAATTTCAATAGATGCTCGGTACAAATTATTTGATCAAAGCAATTTGGGTGTCTCTGAATAAATGCACATGTTGTTTAGGTAATTAATTTAGTTTTCCAAATAATTTGATTTATTTTCAAACTTTGAAGAGTGTACTATTGAATATTAAATATTTATCCCGTCATATATTATTTAGATCCTGTCTCCATAGTTCTTTTGGCAATAAATTCGGTCCAGACACCTAAACCTCGCACTGGATTTGGGTTGAAGTCCAGAGAAACAACTTATATCCGTTGTAGGTAGCTTAATAAATTTAAAGTCTTAAGGGACTATTTTGTAAAAATAATAAAATAACAACTTATATGAGTTATTTTCTACTTGTATAGAATTTTTCATATTATAATTGAGGAGGGTGAGCGAGGCAAACTCTATATTATTCTCATTTTGTTTAAAACACAAAGGTATGTCCCAATGGAGGTGTTCCGTGTTCAAGTAAGATAAAAATAGAATACATGGTGGTTAAATTAAGAGATTTTTGATTGGGAAGATGATTTTTTTTTTTCCCTAGAGTGTAGGGGGGAAGATGTAATCAACTCTACTAAATACTTATACCATAAGATGTTATGATGTTATTGCAAGGGTAAAAGCCTCACAACCAGTCCTCAATTTTGGTGTGTTTGGTTAAGGCTAATAATAATGGCATTGGAGGTAACCATCTGTAGACGATTCACATATATTTCTCATCTATTTTGTATACCAATCCGGTGGAAAGACCAAATGTGAACTATATAAATTATCACGTTTCATGGGTAGCTCAAAAGATAGAATGATAGGCTTAGATTTTCAGTCTTTTCTTCTTTTCCCCCTTTAGACAGCTCGCTCCATTCCATTAGGATACAACAAAATCCAGAGGATTCGAGAGTGCCAACTTGTTCTATATAAATTAGTCAAAATCCTGAAGACTTCTTCTAGATGGCTGTGGTTCCCCAAAAACAATTGCAGGACAACCCATGAGAAATATAAAGCACAAGGCGACCGATCAGATTCAAACCTACGCACATCTTTATGCACTTGTATTGTCTTCAAATAATATAAAGACCACAGAAAATCGTCCAAAGAGTACAAAACCTAAAAAACATTAACAATTTTCACAGCTGAGAAAACGTTAACACTTTTCGGGAGACAATACAGCAAAACCCAACATTCCTAAGTTAAAATATATTGGTAACTATCATATTCGTGGCTTCCAATTTCTCCCACCATAGCAGTAGTTGCTTGGTACAGGGACAATGTAATGTGTCTGATGGTAAAAGCAATAAAGAAATTAAACACTCAACGAATTGGTAAGAAAAAAAAAACAAAAATTATGAAAGAATTGCTACAGTGACTTGACAAAAAGGTTGGAAAGCTTTGCGTTACTTCTGCATCAACCCTCCTTTCTAATCTACAGCTTTTCTGAGAGCCCAATTTGAAATTTCATCATGCTATCACGCTGTCCAAAAATTTCATGCCCTGCCAATAGCAAAGTGTCTGTCAATCTCAACCCGGATCAGGTCCAGGGTCACAAGCCATCAAAAAAGAAACTATTGGTCCTCTGTTTTGCAAGTTTAATAGCAAAAAAGATGATACAAACTATGCATTGTTGCAAATAAAGCAACTAATGCAACACTTGCACAACACCATCGATTCTGTATATCGAACTCCATGTCTAAGTCCAGGTTCCTCGGTAAAGAAGTCTGAACTTCAACATGAAAATCATATGCATGTAAAACAGCCTTATCTTCTACATGAAATGATATTATATACTTCAGAAAGGTATAAACGGATTACCAAGCAAAAAATACTGCAGCTTCCAATATTGTAAACAACTGCTGAAGATTGATCATTTCTTTACAAATGGTTTTTGGCAGACGAGAAGCCGCTGATCACTTCCGTTCTGCTGGTCAATTAATCTTGCTTCCCAGTGTATCTGAGTTGCAAGTGCTCGTGCCTTCTCAATAAGTCCCAGCTTATCAGAAAGAATTATCCACCCCTGCCGGGCAAAAAGAATAAGCATTGAAATTGGCATATTCCAAGCATAAGGACATGAAATGAGGAAGCTGCAATTCCAAGATATAGGAATGATGGCAAGACATAAACTAAAGAAACAAAGGTCCGTGCTTCTATCATTCTGCAAGGGGTGGCAGGTATTTATGGGAGAGATAACAGGGTCAGTGGTTACAAACTCCACCAGATGCTTAATCTTCCACTCTTTTAATTTTTGCCAAATTTTGACCTACAAGAACAGTGAGCACCGTTCTCACACATTTCCAATCTATCCTAGGCAAGGGTCAACTCAGTTGAGCACTATATGTAAGAAAATGATGCTGACCATCCACCAACTACATAAAAACATACAAGGGTCGAACATTTTATTTTAAGAGGATTTGGGAGGCATGAAGAGAAAATGCCACATGAAATAGAAAGCAGACAATGTTACAGGACCAGAAATGTTAGACATGGGGACAATGAGATACAGGAAATTACCTCAGGACGCAGGATTCTATCCATCTCTAGCATCAAGTCCATCATTTTGCACTTCTCTGAACTGAGAAGAGAGAGAAGCCCGTTTGCATGAAGCATGTCATAAGTGCGAGGGTATGTGGGGAAGGGCTCACACCTGTACACCAACAGATAACACCAGTGAATTATATTTCTTTTAACTGATTTAAAACAAAATAATTTCTCAATACAGATCATCAAGAACGCTTTGGAACAAAGATAGTATTAGAAAGTATTTTGTAGAGGGGTCTGAAAAGGTCAAAAAGACACCTCGCGCAAAACAAAATGCTTAAGCTTGAAATAAATCATAAACATGAATTATTCAAAATTTGATTATCTACTTGACAAGATCAGATCATCACCAAATTCCAATAGTTTATGATGAAACTTTTCAAAGTACATGTAACCATGAAGGCGTCAGGACCATCTCTTGCAACTGTCCTATAGCAGCTTGCTTTCACAACTTTGCATGGGATTGTTAGGGAACCATAGGAGTAAGAAATGATCTATTCATTTTATTTATATAACCAATTAGAGCACCCACTAATGGCAGAATACTAGATCCATCAAGTTCCTGGATGGTACGGCAAAAGATTTTAGAAACAGGTCAAATCATTTAAATAGATAAATTTTCAAGTGTTCTTTAAAAACATCTAGAAACGTAACCTAAATCACTTTAATCCGAAACAAGCTTAAACCAAATTTCACAGTTATTGCTAGATGGAAACACATACCAGTCGTGCAAAACGCCAGCAAAACCACGATGAAGAATGAAAGGAAGTGTGTTAGGAGTCTTAAGTGGCACAACATTCATCACCCATACTGACTTTTTCTCCTCCAAAAATGCCGCATTTAAACTCCCATATTGGGCATTCATGTCCATTACATTGCGTAACATGTTAGATGGAGGTGATGGGTCCTCATCACCAGGCCTCTTAGGATGGTCTGAGAAAATTAGGGGTGTAAGCAAAGACCAATAGTTTCTTAGTGCTGATCTCCAAAACTGAGAGTCTTCAACAAATTCTTCTGCATGAACCCCTGCAATGTTAAAATTGGGTCAATAAACAGGAAAGACATGAGGTTCACAATTTGAATAAAAAATCACAGATATGTCATTACGTCCAGAAGAAGAAATGCTGCAAACAGAATAGTGAGATACGAAAAATGAAGCAATGAAACAATAACAAGTACTAAACATTTGAACATTCACAGATATGTCAGAATTTTCAACACAACAAAATTCTTCAAACTGTAGTTAAGTTAAAAACGGTGTGTAGTGAAAGAATACTTTCCATGAACTTCAAGCTCAGCTGTTCCAAATTGGGAGACAGATGACCTGCTCTGAATTGGTCTCCAGCGATTGCTGGTGGTCCCACTTATACATGAGGCAAGGGACTTATAATACGGAGTAGTATCATGGCCATCGTTGCAAACCGGTACAACATCCTGCTTGCTACAGAAAGAACAAGAAGGAGAAATTAGGCCTGCAAAGTCACGAGTTAGAGAAAGAAGGGAAGGAACATGGGGAAAACAGTAAAACCAAAAATATCCAAAGAAAGAAAACATAAATAGCAAAGCAAACAATACAATTAAAAACATTGGAAGCAAAGTAAATTTAACTCATGTTCAGAAGACTAAATGCCACCGGAATCACAAACATTAAAACACATTAGGAAAAGAGCAGGATTAATATGAATATCCGTACCGAGATTTATAGCAATTAATATCTGTGGTCTTTTGCCATATGAGTGTCTCATCCTGTTGAGCCATAAGGCTCCAACAGATTTTTCCAGCAAATTGTTCTATAGGTGTCACCATGCTTATCTTCTTTGTGCTTGATGAACTGCCATGTCGCTTGCTTGCTGGCGAAGTTAAAACAAAATATCCTCCTGGCTTGAGGACCCGATCCACTTCAATCAGGAACATACCATCTATTTTATAAAAGACATGATTAGAAAGCCATGCAATCCAAACAGGGACATGCAATGCTACAACTGAAATTTACCAATCACAAGTAAGCACATAAAACAACAAGAAAATTTGAAAACCCCATGCATCTGATACTGACATTCTCAAACTTCATAGTACACATTGCATTTGAAGTCTCTGAACTTCAGCAATTAAACGAATACAAATAAACAAAAATTTACATTGTGTTTCAGTTTCTGTTTGATCGCTATATACCACATTAAAGAATAAGCATTTTAACAATAAGAACAAGATATGCAATATGGTGTGGATACATGAACCTGACAGTCCTAGAAAAAAATCTGTAAAAGAATCAGTGAAGATATATAATTGCATCAGTATGTACTGTCCATTTTCTGGTACTTGCATTGGGTAGTTAAATGACACATAAGAACTGTAAAACCAGCAGAGAATTATCCAAAACCAAAGTATTACATTCGTTAAAAGGGATGCAGCAGATCTAGATACCTCATATTCATTGCATCATGCCTTCATGAATGTAGTTATTACACATTTCTCCAATGGCACTTGAGGTGAGGCTAGAAATCACTATTTTAATCTCTTCAAATGGGACAGACATACAGACAGGCACATATTTTAGCATTTTGTACTGGTTTAAAATTTCCAGAAAATAATTTCCTCAGAGACTGCCTCTCTATACTGTCAACTATAATAACAAGTGCACGGCCATCAGTGCTTTTGACAGCAAACTTTCCAAGCAAAAGTCATGAAGCAGAGAAACCAAAGCACACAAGCCCATGTCAAAATGAAGCCATGCAGTGTAGATAATCTAAAAAAAGTAGAAATACCTTTGTCATCCCAGACAATACCACATTGAGCGCAGTGAACCATATCATATGATAATGATGGAAAAGGAAGTTGTCTGGAAATAAAATTGCCTATCATAGCTGGAAGACCCCTTTCAAGTGCGAGTTGAACTTGGCTTCCAGTTGCCTCGTATGAGGCAATACAAACAGGCATTAACTTCAGTGATATTAAATGAGCTCCAAAGCTGCCAAAACCACAACCAATATCTAGTACAGTCTGGACCTGTTGCATGAATGAAATAATTGGTCATCAGAAATATGTAGTTGAATCTTTCTACTTACAGCAGTGAGAAATGGACAAGCTACATGGCTCTTTGCTGTTAAATCATGAAGTTCAGTAGAGTTTGTAAAGATTGGATCATTCCATTTGACAAATGCAAGAACTTATACTTTCAGGAAACCACTGTTGCTCCCAAACAAGAAACAAGACCAGTAAAAAAACAAATGCAAAGACCACTTACACCAGCTTGAAGAAACTCAGTGTCACCCCCTAATCCAATCATCTCTGCAATCTGGCGAGAATAATCTTTGACACCATCAAAGATCATTCCATCTTCGGAGTGAAAAGCAATTTGATTCTCTTCCAGAAGCATCAACCTGCAGAATTTTTTTGGGGGGGTCAAGATAGTAGAAATAGGGTAAGGAAAAAGAGAAAGAAAAAAAATGTGATATTCACAAATGGCAGCTTAAGAATACGCAGGTTATTATTCAACCTTTTGGTCATGCTTCCAGAGGAAAGGAATTGATCTTTGGTAATCTTCACATTTCCACTCCATATGACATCTCTACCAACAGGCCACCTCAGTGGAATCTTGTAGTCTTTTGGGGAGCGAACCAAACATCGATCCTCTGTTTTCGAGAATTCACAATGCCGATCAAACTCCTCACCATCTTTAAACCCAGCCTGGAGGTTTGCGGGGACGTCATAACAGGGGACAAAGTTTTCCCTCTCTCTACCACAAAGTCCCAGCTCAGATTGCCAAGTGGCACCGGAGGAGAGGGTTGTAAGCTCCAAATAATCAGCGGCGGCTCGCTCCTTCAACCTTCTGTAGCTGGAGTAAATGTCAGGGGCAGCGGTGGCGGAGGACACGGAATCAAAGGCAGTGGAGGGGGAGGTGGTGCCCAAGATAGCAATCAACCCAAGCAGACAAACGAAGCACAACAGCAACCAGCTAAGGCGCGGTCTAGGGCCGAAAACAGCAGATAGTTTATTGAGCCAAGGACTTCTCATGTCCAACAATTAAGATTATTGAACGGAAGAGCAGAGAGCAGGCTTATTTCTCAGAGGAACAGCCGCAAAAAAAAAAAAAAAAAAAAATCTTGAGCCTAAATCTGGAAAATCTGCCAAAACCATAAGCTCCTATATGCGGTATCATGAATGCTCACAGGATCCCAAAAAAGCATTGATTGATTGGTTTTGCAACCTAACCTCCCTCTCTCGTCCTCTTTGCTTTGCAAAATTAGCAAACAACACCAACACGGATCTTCCTTCTTCTTCCTCTTCTTCTTCCACTACCAGAAAAAATCCAGCTCACATTTCCCGAAACGGAAACAGGGAAATCAGAATCAAATCGAATCACAAAACGACACGGTGTACACCTTCCCTCCCAGGTGGGGCTCTTAATTATACTACTACCAGAAAGGAAACCGCGGAATTCAGCACCTAACTAACAACCAACTAATCAGATCAAACCTGTTGTCACACAATAGTCAAAATGCCAAACAGATCATCAATCACATGACAATCGCTGTTACGCTAAATAGTAAAAAGAAAAAACAACAACATTAAATAGAAAAGGCAAAAAAATTCATGTATTATTGGAATGAGTGAAAGGGAGGTTAACAAAGGAATGTGAATAAACTTTATGCTTTAAAATGCAGAGAACAAACGAAAAGGAAAGCAGAGATCCCGATCAAAATGAGGAAGGGACTAACCCAGAAGCATTGAATTGGATTGAGAACGATGAAGAAAGAAGAAGAATAAAGTAGGGTTTTGGTTGGTTATTTTGGGAGAGTAGTAATGATTTATGGATTCAATCTGAATAATAAAAAGGGCAAGAAACAGTAGTATGTATGCGCGTTCGTGTTCATGTGAAACAGCTACAATGGCCTTAAATCCTGATCATCAGATCTAAAAGCTGACAAAAACAAATTGGTTATGTTGCTGAATAAGAGAATTATTAATTAAGGATAAAGATGTTTGTTGTCAGTGTGATTAATTAGTTTTGTTTCTCTTATCATTTATGTGTGTTTACCCAATAAAATTAAGATGACATGTTCTGTTTTTTAATATCAACCAACTTAGTGATATGCTAGAATCACCTCCAGTGATGATGATCATCATCTTAGTTACAAGTAAATCACAACCCTCCATTGGGTCCCACCACTTACTAATATTTCCCATCACAACTTAAATTTCTCATTAATTCCTTACTTATATTCAAGTTTTATTTTTTCAAATAATAATCAAATTATTGGATTGTCAAAGGATATATTTACTAGTATTAATTGGCAACAGCTTAGAGTGTTTACCCTTGTATATTGAAGCTTCCCTCCCTTGGAAAAAAATGAGATGATAATTTAGTTCATTTTAGTTAGTGCGTGGATTATGCTTTCTATTGTTTTACTGAAAATAAAAAGAAAAGAATTGTTGGTTGGTGCTTGTGCTGGAACGACAGTTGGTGGATGGCCAAAGATAATTGTTTATGCTTTTTTTTATTATTTTTTGGAATGCTATGAGGGAGTAGTTTTGAAGTGATTAATTAATAAAGTGTCAAAAAAATGGAGGCTGTGTTGTTTCTTTCTACCTTGGAGATTGAACGCAGCAGGGGTATGTCCCATACTACTACATTTTGTGTGTATGTATTGAAGCAATTTGTTCTTTAATGTAGGTCAAAACATCTCCCATTAAACTAATCAATGCATTAATTGGTCTCTCTAATTGTCTTACTACTAGTTGAGAGTGCATTTGTTGTATCAACATTCTTAATGTAACAAGGGAATAATCTGTCTAACAACTAATTTGTAGAACTATTATTTAAACTTTAATTTTTTTCTTAGTTTTAGGGCCACTAGATCGGCTAGTTTTCTTCTTCTTCTTTTCCACCTAATCAACATCTGACTCGCCTATGATAAGTCTTTTAATGGAGATTTTCTGCATACATAAGGACTCAAACTTGAGACTTACTTAAGCGAAACCAAGTTACTTACAACTTAGAACAACCTTACAGCTTTTTTGAATGGAGTATTTTCTTTTAAGTGGATTTATTAATATGAACTATAAAATATCTATTTAGATGGCACCAATATTGTAAGAATGCTATGTGCCTATGCCTAGTGACTAGTTATGAAAGAAAGATTACCAAAGATTGTTAGCTGGAAAATTCGCCCGCAGGTTTTATCAATTTGCAAATTCTTCTTGAATTAGTTAAAAGAATGAAATTTGTTGATATTATGACAATCTTAGGGAGTATAGATATCATTATAGGAGTAGTAAAGAGTTTAATGTACTTTAAGTAATTCAATCCTAATCTTGTTTTATTTATGGAAAATATAATTTTGAAATGGTTATCCCAAACAATGAATCTGACAATGCCTAATTCTGACTTAATTTATGAAAGGGGGAAAAAAAATAATACCAACATAGTGCATTTTTTTAGGAAAGTTAAAAGTTATTACAAATAATAATCTTTAATTTTTGTCTAAATTCAATTTCATCACGTATAGATTCATGTTAGTATTAGTAAAGATAAGAAGTGACCTGTAGGTGACCATATATAAGACATAGAATTAAAAGATAAACTAATGAAGCATGAACCTTTGGTATCTCTAAAGTTTCAATTTCATTACCCCATTAATTTATGCGGAGGAGAGACAAACCAATGTATTATGAGTACACAAACTCAAATTAAAACCTCTTGCTAGAATAATATTACTATTTATTTTATTTTCTAGCAAATGTTTAGAAGGATATCAAAGGGTCTTAATTATGTTGAGGGATAATAATTAAAATAACTTTCTTCTTTTCCTTTTCATTTGGGCGAGCAGGAATCATTATCTATGATTTAAGACTCACAACTTACTAATTAATAAAATTAATACCAATTAGGGCTAGGATTTTTTGTATGATTTTGACCATTATTAGGCCTTGTGATGCCTAAGCCTCTCGACTGAATGGATTGAGGAATTGGATTTTCTTCAAAGTGTATGTGAACTATACTGGTTTGGAGTATTGGACTAAGTGCCCATCAAGCCTATCCAAAAACTTTATTGGGTTTAAGATTATTACTAAGAAAAGAGAAACTTATAGTTTGAGGCAGATAAGACAGTGTTTATATATATACATACATAAATCATGACAACTTGTTGCTCTTCGGACCGGCTTGGTATCAATTCTATATGTAAAATGAAATAATATGTATAAATGATAAAAATATATTTATAAATTAAAATAACAAAAATATCTTTAGAAATGAATTCATTTCACATAATTGATATCAAACGGGCCATTGGTGTTCATTGATAAAGCAACACTCTCTTCACGGCTTCTATTTCTTGTTTTCTTCTAATGGGTACGTATCAGAGGATAGAGTCTTAAGTTTGATATGATAGAGCTCTTTGTATGATTACCTTATTAGTTATGTATTATCAATCTATCTCTTATCACTATTAGTCTTGTACTTCAACTGTAACACAAAGACATGTATTATAAATGAATACTATAAGGCTGCAATTATTGTGTGCATTAACCTATTCATTCATAGTTTCTGAATTTCTATATGGTAGAGGAGCTCTTTGCTTAACCGTATTTCTTCTTGTTTCTTTTGTTTTTCCTTTTCCAGTTTTAGGTCATGACAACCAATCCCAAAGCTATTGATCTCCCTTTCTCGTCTACCATGGTAGGAATAACTAGTGGAGGCAAAATTGTTGATGTGGCTACCGTTGTTGCTGATGTTGTCACGTGTAAACACCCAAATTTGACTCATGATTTATTCTATTATCTTTAAATTCTAAATATATTTGTGTCTTTCATTGATGAGATGATTTGATTATTGGCATGAATATTTTTGTGATTTCATATATTATTAGAATGAGAGAGAGAGGAATGTGAATAAATTTTATGCTTTAAAATGCACGACAGATCTCAATAAAGAAGAGAACAAACGAAAAGAAAGCAGAGATCCCTGATCAAAATGAGGAAGTGACTAACCGATTACGGGAGAAGCATTGAATTGGATTGAGAGCGATGGAGAAAGAAGAAGAGGAATAAAGTAGGGTTTTGGAAGAGGAGTAATGATTTATGAATCAAATTTGAATAATAAAAAGGGAAATAACAGTAGTAGTATGTATGTATGCATGTTCGTGCGAAACAGTGACAATGACCTCTAATTTTGATCATCATATCTAAAAGCTGACAAAAACAAATTGGTTCTGTTGCCGAATCCGATAACTATTAATTAAGGATAAAAATGTTTGTTGTCAGCATGATTAATTAGTTTTGTTTCTCTTATCATTCATGTTTTACCCAATAAGATTAAGATGACATATTTTGTTCCTTAATATCAACCAACTTAGTAGATATGCTAGGATCACCTATCCTACAGTGATGATGGTCATCATCTTAATTCTAAATAAATCACAACCTTTGGGTCCTACTCACTTGTTAACAATTCCAATCACAACCTAAATTGCTCATCAATCCCTCATTTATATTCTTGTTTCATTTTTCTAATAGTAATTTGTTAACACTTCCAATCGCAACCTAAATTGCTCATCAATCCCTTACTTATATTCTTCTTTCATTTTTCTAATAGTAATCAAATTATTTATTGTCACAGGATATAATTATTAGTATTAAGCATTGGCAACAATTAGAGTGTTTAGTGTTGTATATTGGAGCTTTCCTGGGGAAAAAATGAAATGATAATTTAGTTAATCTTAGTTAGTGCATGGATAATGCTTCCAATTTTTTTTTTAGAAAAATAAAGGAAATTCTTGGTTGGTGCTTGTGCTTGGATGGACAAAGACAATTTTTTACACTTTTTATTTGTTTATTTATTTATTTTTATGAAAATTTATTTATTTATTTTGAATGCTAGGAAGGAGTAGTTTTGAAGTGATTAAATAATAAAGTGCCAAATGGGGGCTGTGTTGTTTCTTTCTGGCTTGACGTTTGAACCAGCAGGGGTATGTCGCATCCTACTACATTTTGTGTGTATGTATTCAAGCAATTTGTTCTTTTATCGTAGGTCAAAACATCTTCCATTAAACTAATCATTGCATTAATTGGCCTCTGTAATTGTCTTACTGCAAGTTGAGAGTGCATTTGTTATAACAACATTCTTATATGTAAGACATAAATTATGTTGGTATTAGTAAAGGTAAGAAGTGAGTTGTACGTGACCATACATGTAAGACATAAAATTAAAAGATAAACTAATGAAGCATGAACCTTTGGTATCTCTGAAGTATCAATTTCATCACCCCATCAATTTATGCATAGAGAGACAAACCAAGGTATTATTAGTACACAAACTCAAATTAAAACCTCCTACTAGAATAATATGACTACTTATTTTGTTTTCTAGCAAGTATTTGGAAGGATGTCAAAAGAATTTATATTTTATTATAAGGCATGGGTCTTAATTATGTTGAGGGGTAAGAATTGGAATAACTTTCTTCTTTTCTTTTTCATTTGGACAGAGTAGGAATAATTATCAATGATTTAAGACTCATAAGTCATTAATTAATAAAATTAATACCAATTAGGGTCAGGATAATTTTGTATTGACTTTTTGACCATTATTTGGTCTTGCGATGCCTAAGCCGCTTGAGTGAGTGGATATTTAGGAATTGGACTTTCTTCAAAGTGGACTATAGTGGTTTGGTGTGTTGGACTATATTTAAGTGCCCATCAAGCCCATCCAAAAACTTTTTTTTTTAATGTCATTTAATCCCCTCGGAATATAGGGTTTAGGTGGAGACAAAACCCAGGGTTTAAGATTATTACCAAGAAAACAAAAACCTAGGGTTTAAGTTGGAGATAGTGTTTATATATAAGCATACATATGTTCATGACAACTTGTTGTTGGAACTAATGCCTCCTTGCTTCTTATAGGTTTTGATATTGACAAACTATTCAGGAAGCAAAAAGAAATGAATTGAAATGAAGGCAAATCAATCCTCAAGTCAAAGAAACCAAATCAAGAGCAAAGGATCAAAGTGAATGAGCACAAGATTGAAGAGCCAAAAAAGAAGAGTTAGATTCATAAATTGTACAAGGTTTTGATATTGACAAACTATTCAGGAAGCAAAAAGAAATGAATTGAAATGAAGGCAAATCAATCCTCAAGTCAAAGAAACCAAATCAAGAGCAAAGGATCAAAGTGAATGAGCACAAGATTGAAGAGCCAAGAAAGAAGAGTTAGATTCATAAATTGTACAAGGTATAACACTCAACTCTTATAGGACATTGGCTCAAAATAAGATAAAGTTTGCTCATGCATCACATAAACATATTTCAAACATCAAACCATTTTTTGAGTCAATAACATCGATGTTATATTTTACCACATCAATGTTCTGCCTTCAAACAATCTTTCAAAATTGGCAGTAGGCAAATAACATCGATGTTGGAATCCATAACATCGATGTTATAATGACCGTTGCTTTTAAAATTAGTCATAACATCGATGTTCCCATTTGTAACATCGATGTTCTTTCAAGTCATTTTTAAAATCGTTTTTGCCGAGCCAAAATAACATCGATGTTGGCATCCCAAACATCGATGTTCTTGGTTTCAACCATTTTTCCAAAAGTTGGCAGTAGCTCAAAAACATCGATGTTGTCATCTAAACATCGATGTTCCTGCCTTCAAAGAATTTTCCAAAAATTGGCAGAAGGCTCAGAACATCGATGTTGGCTTCCTAAACATCGATGTTCCATGACCGTTGCATTTGAAAATATTTCTTACATGAGCAAAACATCGATGTTGGATTTAGAACATCGATGTTCTTCAAAATTGAGTCTTTTAACTCTCGTTCACAGAAGCAAAATAACATCGATGTTGTGAATTAAAATATCGATGTTCTTCAATGATCAATTTTCATCTCTTTTCCACAGAAGCAAAATAACATCGATGTTGGTTTTCAAACATCGATGTGCTTCATATGAAGCTTTAAAGGATTTTACACAGAATCAAAATAACATCGATGTTGGGTTCGAAAACATCGATGTTTTAGTTACCGTTAGTCCAAAAATTCAAATTTACTGGACAAAACATCGATGTTATGGCCGTTATTTCTGACAACTTTTTAGCACCCACTATGTCTTGTTTAAAGCTGTTTTCTTGAGTGCATTTCAAACGGCTCCATAACTTTTCAGAGCTACAAATTGAGCATTTTTAGCTCTGATTCAGTACTAATCAACTCTCTACATTTAAGTATTCATTTCATACATTCATCCAAATTTTAATTGAGCTAATATCCTATTGAGGATTTGAGAGTTTCCTTTTAGAGCTTAATTCTGTATACTCATATCTGCTCTTATGAGAGTTCTTTGTTTGAGTGATTGTATTGCTATACACCTTAAGGGAGGTTAGTTCCCTTGTTGAGATTCATAGGAAGAGGGTATATCTTCTTGTGTGAGAAGTCTTGAAGTGAGGTATCTTCAAGCAAGAGATTAGAGTTTCTTGTGACTAGAACTCTAGGTTGAGTTCCCTTGTTGAGATTCATAGGAAGAGGGTATATCTTCTTGTGTGAGAAGTCTTGAAGTGAGGTATCTTCAAGCAAGAGATTAGAGTTTCTTGTGACTAGAACTCTAGGTTGTTAACGGTTTGTTAAGCACCCGTAAGCTTAACGTAGATAGTGGAATCTTCAAGAGAGTCTGTTGAAGGACTGGATTAGCCACACAAGTAGTGTGTGTGTGAACCAGGATAAATTGCTTGTGTCCTTCAATTTTTTTAATTCCGCATTTATTTCCTGCTTATTTCGTTTTAATCCGATAAACGCTATTCACCCCCCTCTAGCGTAGGGCTATTGTTCTAACAATTGGTAGCGGAGCCTAACTCTCTGAAAGACTTAACCGTTTGAGAGAAATTTTCTATGGCTTCTTCAAGTTATTTGTATGCAGGAATCGCTGAAGGACAATCCACTACCTGTGCACCGTTCTTTGACGGGACAAATTACGCATATTGGAAGGAAAGGATGAGAATTTTCATCCAAGCCAATAATTTCGCAGCTTGGCTGGTGATAAAGAATGGTGTTCAAGTTCCAACAAGGACGGAAGCGGGGTACAACGAAGATGATATCCAGAGAATCGAAAACCACTCCAAGGCAATACACATGCTCCAATGTGCGGTCAATCCGGATGACTATCAAATAATCTCGCGCTGCGCAACAGCCAAGGAGATGTGGAAAATGCTGGGAATCATCTATGAGGAAACCGACAGCAAGCAAGAAGAGACTGTCAACCTTTGTTTCATTGCAAGCAAGAAGAGACTGTCAACCTTTGTTTCATGGCAAAGGAAGAATCTCCGGAAGAGGTAAGTACTTCCTATTCGAGTGATGATTATACATTTGAAGAGCTGCAAATTGCATTTAGTGAATTGTATAGTAAATTCATTTCTGTCTCAAATGTTAATAAGAACTTAAAGAAACAGAACAAGACCTTAGAAAATAATGTAGAATTATTATCATATGATAAGGATAAGTTATCAAGTGAAAATGATAAGCTTGAAAAGGAAAATCATGCTCTTAATATGTCTTGCAATGAACTTAATGAGAAGATATCCTCTAATGTATGTGCTTGTGTTGAATTGGGAAAAGAGAATGAACCTCTTAAGTATCAAGTTGATGATTTGAAGAAAACGTTAGAGAAATTTACAAATGGTAGAGATAGTCTTAATCTTCTCCTAGGACAACAAAGAAGTCCAACACAGAAAGAAGGATTAGGTGCATCTAATGTGTCAAATGATGTCAAACCTACTGTGCTTAATGCTAAGACATATAAACATTGTGTTTCTTCTTCTACTCATCATACTAGATCACATGCTTATGACACAAGATCATATACTCATCATAGAAGGTCACATGCTCAAAATGCAAGATCAAATGCAAGTAGTGGAAAATCTCATTATGCTAAAATGTATGCCTACAATGGTAGGAATGAACAATCTCATTACACTAAACCTAGGACACACATAGCTCAACCTAGGGAAAACAGGGTTATTCCTAAGGAAAACAAGTTTACTAGAATGCATAGACATAATCAAAATGGTAATTACTATCAACCTAGAAGGATGCACAATCCAAATGTCATTTGCCACTATTGTAACAGAATAGGTCATATTGCCCCGGTATGTTTTACTAGGCATAGACATTGGGCACAAGATAAGGTCTATAATCGGCATGTTTCTAACCACAAAGGACCCAAAAAGATTTGGGTACCAAAAATCCATTGATTTGTTTTGAAGGTATGCTTGAAGGCATCAAGTGTACTTTGGTACCTTGATTGCGGATGCTCTAAGCAAATGACCAAAGAAGCATCCAAGTTCTTGAATGTGGCCACACTTGTTCAATTTTGGCAGAAATGCAAGGATCAGAAGATGATAACATCGATGTTTTTCAGCTACTGGTTGAAAACACAAGTGAGCTGAAAAACATGGAACATCGATGTTCATTTTTGAAACATCGATGTTCCATGTTTTTCAGCTCACTTGTGTTTTCAACCAGTAGCTGAAAAACATCGATGTTGTATAGCCAACATCGATGTTCCAACGAGAGCACCAAGCCATTAATCGAGATGTACACATCGATGTTGTTGTATCAAACATCGATGTTCGGTAAGAGACTCATTTTTCCAATAGCTTTTAAACATCAATGTTCGCTTAATAAACATCGATGTTATTCTTATCAAGCTGTTTAAAATTTCTATCCTATGGTTAAAAACATCGATGTGTAAATTGTGAACATCGATGTTCCGCCATTGTTGTCATTACAGTGCTTGAAAGTAAGTTAATTTTTCACATGAAGTTAGAAAATTTAGGTAGCATGCTCATGACTAAATGTTTCAGGAAGAATATTCAGATTTCTTTCCATTTATGTTAAGCATGTAGTTAGTGCGCAATTGATCAAATTGAAACACTAGCTTGTTTGATGAACACTCACATGGAAGAATTTTATATCATACACATGCTGAAAAACATAAACACTTTTATTGATTATAAAGATTGAGTACAGCTGCTGGAACTTAAAACACACTTATTACAATTATCATAATTTAGCTCCTAACGGTTTGGTACAGCAGTTATAGAGAAGCTATTAGGGTCATTGACTATATTAACCCTCACACTATCACTCCATGCAAACCACATTCCACCCGAGTTGTTCTGGGCAGGGATTTCAAACCGGTTCACTGATGGAAAACGAAGAGGGATGAGCCCGTGGTTTTCATCCGGTTGCCACAATGTCTCAGTCAGCAGAACCATGTTCGGTTTGTACTGGTTCTTCAGGTCTCTCAGCATCCTTGTAAAATCTTGAGAGCGCCTCGTGATTCCCCTGCAATTCCACACAAGCAGGCGAACCTTTGGCCAAGTTGGCGGTAAGCCAAAGACCCGTGAAACTGAGCAATCATAGAAAGACGGTAATAACCTCCTTGTTCTAAGGTTTGATGGGTAGACTCCATTTGAAAACTCTCAAGCCTCTCAGATATGAAGAACATGGTGGCATTGGCGGTACCATAGAAGGATGTTCTAAGTGGGCTTTGACTCTCAAGAAAAATAGTCTCTTCCATGGGTGTAACAAAATACCTAGAGGAGTAGAGCTCATCAACAAATACTAAGCGAGGCATTCTACCTAGCTCAATAGGCAGCTCCTCAGACGGTTCACTTACAATACTATAGGCTAATCGGTTTCTCCTACCTACGGCTGCACCCTCAACAAAAAAATACAGTGGAAGGGGAAGGCATTTTTGCTTTTGATTTTTTTTTTACTAACTCTCTTTCAGAAATTGGTTTATAATTTTCTGTGTCTAATGAACTCTATCATATGCCTATTTATAGAAACACAACTATGTTGCTTCTTCTCTCAGAAGGTGACCCCTACCAATTTCTGAAATGTCCCGAGCTTGCTTTGGAGGTGACCCCTACCCATCTTTGAAAAATGATCGGAAGAAGGCCCCTCCAAACTGCTTCGATTTTCAAGAATTTCTCTTTGAACAACTTGCCAATTCATTTATTACTAACCTCCAATCTTTCAGCTATTCAAGCATCTGCTTTGTTGAAAATCCTGGCCTAAATTGCATTATTGATTCATCACGGGATTTACTGTCTGATTAGTTGGGCATCAGAGGCAACCAAAGTCCAACTGACAAGATATTTTCTCGAGCCTGGTGTACTTACGACAAGGAGATACCTCCTCATCCAGGCAGGATAGAAATCCAAGAAAATATTTCTTGAGGGCAGAGGCTTCCTTACTACCCTTAAAATTGTCACACATGTTTCATCTTACTAAAGCTCGTGTATTATCTTTGCTAACTCGAGCACCCGAGGCTCCTCTAACTCTGTTTTGCAGGTACCCCTCATTAAGACCAAGAGAAAGGGGGAATAAGGCTTGCTGAAGACGTAACATAATGAGGACGAAGCTAATGATCAGGATAAGGACGATGATGGGAACTAGGACCATTGTTCTTAACTTTTAACTTATGTTTATGTGTTGTTTTTCAATTTAATTAAATGCTTTGCCTTTGCCATTTCTTTTTGCTAATGACGAAAGGGAGAAAAATCACAGAAAGTATATGGTATATGCACTAAAGGGGGAATCATAGGTTAAAAGAATAAGTATGTGCATCAAGTTAGGGGGAATTAAACCTCACTTTGACAGTTTTTAAAACTTGGCATATACTAACTCCTTAGCATATACTTTCAAATTGTTTGTCATTATCAAAAAATGGGAAATTGTTGGAACTAATGCCTCCTTGCTTCTTATAGGTTTTGATATTGACAAACTATTCATGAAGCAAAAAGAAATGAATTGAAATGAAGGCAAATCAATCCTCAAGTCAAAGAAACCAAATCAAGAGCAAAGGATCAAAGTGAATGAGCACAAGATTGAAGAGCCAAAAAAGAAGAGTTAGATTCATAAATTGTACAAGGTTTTGATATTGACAAACTATTCAGGAAGCAAAAAGAAATGAATTCAAATGAAGGCAAATCAATCCTCAAGTCAAAGAAACCAAATCAAGAGCAAAAGGATCAAAGTGAATGAGCACAAGATTGAAGAGCCAAGAAAGAAGAGTTAGATTCATAAATTGTACAAGGTATAACACTCAACTCTTCTAGGACATTGGCTCAAAATAAGATAAAGTTTGCTCATGCATCACATAAACATATTTCAAACATCAAACCATTTTTTGAGTCAATAACATCGATGTTATATTTTACCACATCGATGTTCTGCCTTCAAACAATCTTTCAAAATTGGCAGTAGGCAAATAACATCGATGTTGGAATCCATAACATCGATGTTATAATGACCGTTGCTTTTAAAATTAGTCATAATATTGATGTTCCCATTTGTAACATCGATGTTCTTTCAAGTCATTTTTAAAATCATTTTTGCCGAGCCAAAATAACATCGATGTTGGCATCCCAAACATCGATGTTCTTGGTTTCAACCATTTTTCCAAAAGTTGGCAGTAGCTCAAAAACATCGATGTTGTCATCTAAACATCGATGTTTTTGCCTTCAAAGAATTTTCCAAAAATTGGCAGAAGGCTCAGAACATCGATGTTGGCTTCCTAAACATCGATGTTCCATGACCGTTGCATTTGAAAATATTTCTTACATGAGCAAAACATCGATGTTGGATTTAGAACATCGATGTTCTTCAAAATTGAGTCTTTTAACTCTCATTCACAGAAGCAAAATAACATCGATGTTGTGAATTAAAACATCGATGTTCTTCAATGATCAATTTTCATCTCTTTTCCACAGAAGCAAAATAACATCGATGTTGGTTTTCAAACATCGATGTGCTTCATATGAAGCTTTAAAGGATTTTACACAGAATCAAAATAACATCGATGTTGGGTTCGGAAACATCGATGTTTTAGTTACCGTTAGTCCAAAAATTCAAATTTGCTGGACAAAACATCGATGTTGAGCCTTTAAACATCGATGTTATGGCCGTTATTTCTGACAACTTTTTAGCACCCACTATGTCTTGTTTAAAGCTGTTTTCTTGAGTGCATTTCAAACGGCTCCATAACTTTTCAGAGTTACAAATTGAGCATTTTCAGCTCTGATTCAGTACTAATCAACTCTCTACATTCAAGTATTCATTTCATACATTCATCCAAATTTTAATTGAGCCAATATCCTATTGAGGATTTGAGAGTTGCCTTTTAGAGCTTAATTCTGTATACTCATATCTGCTCTTGTGAGAGTTCTTTGTTTGAGTGATTGTATTGCTATACACCTTAAGGGAGGTTAGTTCCCTTGTTGAGATTCATAGGAAGAGGGTATATCTTCTTGTGTGAGAAGTCTTGAAGTGAGGTATCTTCAAGCAGGAGATTAGAGTTTCTTGTGACTAGAACTCTAGGTTGTTAACGGTTTGTTAAGCACCCGTAAGCTTAACGTAGATAGTGGAATCTTCAAGAGAGTCTCTTGAAGGACTGGATTAGCCACACAAGTAGTGTGTGTGTGAACCAGGATAAATTGCTTAATCTTTTTAATTCCGCATTTATTTCCTGCTTATTTCGTTTTAATCCGATAAACGCTATTCACCGCCCCCCCTCTAGTATAGGGCTATTATTCTAACACTTGTTGCTCTTGGGACCGTTTGGTATCAATTTTATTTATATGAAATGAAATAATATGTGTGAATGATAAAAATATTTTTGAAAATTGAAATGATAAAAATATCTTTAAAAGTTGAATTTATTTCACTTATGAGATTGATATCAAACGGACCGTTAGTGTTCGTTGATGAAGAAACACCTCTTCAGGTCTTTTCCTTCTTGTTATCTTCTAATGGGTATGACGAGCTAATTAATTAATTTATCATTTGGCTTCAGAACAATGCTAGCGGTAGTCGTTACTGTGTAGTTGCTAGCAATAGTGGCTTTGGAGAAAAAGCCACGTAGCTCCTCACTTAGCGAGTATTACTTGAAACTCGTTTCATATTTTGTGACAATAAATAGTGAGAATCTAAATTTAACTCCCATTTTTTTCTCTTTCTTTATCAGTGCTAACTTTTAACAACTAAACTCAAAATTCATGGGAAATAAAATTTAGATGTTTCATCAATTTCCTCTCAAACTTTGTTCCCGCATTCCATATGTTTTCCAATTTATTTTATTTTCCTTTGCTCTAGGAATCAGTTGGAGTTTCCTATAGCTTTTGTAAATAGAATTCGATCAACAAAGCTTGGAAGGGAAGCACCAAAACGATGAAGTGAACTTGGATCTGCAAGAGAAGAAGAAGAAAAAAAATAACAAACCAAAATCTAAACCACAAAACCTATATTTGCAAAGATAAAAAAAAAAAAACACACCAAAGAAAAGAACTAAACATAATAAATGCAAGAAAAAAGGAAAAATAAAAATGAGAAAGAAAAAGGGAAAGAGGGGAATTGAAGAAGCAAAAAGCTTTGTTAAAGGTTGTGGTGGACTAATTAAGAGAGAGATAGAGAGAAAAAGAAATAAGGTGTAATACTAAGGTGTAATTAATGTGTTAGTCTAGCTGGCATTTGTCTTCGCTACAATAGTTTTCTTTCTTTTTGTTTGTTTAATTAATTAGTTTATGTGTTTCTAAATCATGATTATATTCTATTTAATTTTGGCCCTGCTGATTCTGACCCTATTTTGAAGACGCCCTTAAGCTCCATAGTTATCCCTGAGCCTGACTATTTCTGCTGGCCATATACATCAACATGGTGCTTACACAGTCCGCATCAATTTTACATCGGTTACGCCAATGGTTTTTTTCGCGCACGAACAATGAGCGACCCTCGACCTACCGATTCGACTGATTGAAGAGCCGAACCGACAACCGGATCCGACCGTTGAAAGGCCGAACGGACGGTGTCGCGCGTCCTGGACCAGGTTTTGATGCTAACCTGCCGATTCGACCGATGGAAGGCCAAATCGACAACAGAATCCGACCATTGAAAGAGGGTCGAACGGACGAACGTCAAACGCCCTAAATCGGGTTTTGTGTTTTGGGTTTTTTAAGTTATGCTAAACTAATAAAGCATGATAAATAATCGCTAAAGCGCGATAAAAATAAACTGATAAAAGATAGAAATTGGTCTTTGATTGATTTTTCTGGATCCTAATACAGGTATTATCAATAATCTTATATAGGTTATCACAAATCAATTGATAAAACCATAAAACGCCCAAAAACCTTATTTCGAATTCTAAACATCACTTGAGGCGGGAAACGCTCTGAACCCCGATATCCTCCCTTTTAACTTTCAAATACGAAAAGAAATCACAGAGGATTGCGTAGACCCTAACGGCTTGTGGACTCTCCTGATCACAAGTCAATCCGATCATCTAACGATTTGACAATATCCAAACTCATGATTCAAATTTAAGTCCAAGAACCGATCCTTGACCAGCATAAAACATCGGACTTGGAAAGACATCAATCCCAGTCTAGCGCCCCTGACCTGTATAAGCCGGACTGGATATCGGGCTTAGTCCAATGAAAGACAAGAGACCCATGGCACCGATCCTAGCCCAATGGACGATATCGGTCTTGGACCTGTGGATGACATCGGTCTTGGACCAGTGGTTGACATAGGTCTTGGACCAGTGGATGACATCGGTCTTGGACCAGTGGATGACATCGGTCTTGGACCAGATACCAAAGAAAGACTATTGGGCCTTTAGGAGCACGGTCTTTGACTGGAAAGAGCCCAAGCATGAACGACATGTAGCACACCACGATTTTGGTCTTGGTGTAAACAGTTGCCCCCCTCAGCCCTTTGATTGAAGACTATCGCAAATCGAAGGGGTGATCCTTACCATCAGCCAAAATCGAAACACCAGAATCATTGGATAAAGTTGGCACCGAACTCAACTCCACCGGCTGATAAAGACCTGGAGCCAATCCCATCAAGTTTAATGAGACCCAAGGTCAATCCTCCGGTTAATAGAAGGCAACTCCATATCAACTCATCAAAAGTCAACCCAAACGATCAACAAGGCAAAAGTCAACCCATCAGTCAACGGGCAAAAGTCAACCCCGCCGGTTAATCGGATAGAAAGCCAACCCCTTCGGCCAACCGAGCAAAAAAGTCAACCCGTCGGTCAATCGAGCAGAAAGTCAATCCTGTCGGTCAACCGAGCAAAAGTCAACCCCTTCGGTCAATCGGGAAGAAAGCCAATCCCGTCGGTTGGCCGAGCCAAAAGTCAACCCCATCGATCAATCGGGTAGAAAAGTCAACCCCTTCGGTCAATCAGGAAGAAAGTCAATCCTGCCGGTCAAACGAGCAAAAAAGTCAACCACATCGGTCAACCGGTTAAAAGTCAACACCATCGGCCAACAGAGCCAAAAGGTCAACTCCATCGGTCAACTGGGTCAAAAGCCAACTCCATCGGTCAACTAGGGTCAAAAGCCAACCTCATCGGTCAACGGAGCCGAAAGTCAACTCACAGGTCATGGAGTAGCGAAAAGTCAACTCACAGGTGATGTAGTGGGCAAAAGTCAAACCACAGGTCAAGGGAGCTACATCAATCAACCAATTAGCCCAAAGAGACCACAAACGAGCTGCGACCCTATCCAACCATCAGTCCACAACCGCTACTACCACATCTCTTCACAGATCGGCAACTAGACTTCCCCAAGAAAAAACAAAGCCGCCACCTATTTCTCTTACAGATTGATCAACCCATGCCACAGATCGATCCAAGTAGCATACCACAGAACGATCCAAGTAGCATGCCACAGATCCAAGTAGCGATTGATGACGAAGGGCCTATCACACCTCTTCACAGGTCTGCAACTATACTTCCCCACGAAAAAAAAAAAACAAAGCCGCCACCTATTTCTCTTACAGATTGACTGACCGACCCATGCCACAGATCGATCCGAGTAGCAATAGCCAAACCCACATATCGATCGATGTAGTAGTAAGTGAGCTCACATATCGATCGACCTATGTCACAGATCGGTCCACATAGCAATAGCCAATCTCACCTGTCGATCCATGCAGTGGTAAGTGACCTTACATATCGATCGACCCAAGTCACAGATCGGTCCATGTAGCAATAGCCAATCTCACATATCGATCTATGTAGCAGTAAGTGACCTTATAGATCGATCGACCTATGTCACAGATCGATCCAGGTAGTAATAGATGATGATCGGCCTATGTCACAGATCAATCCAGGTAGAAGCAAATGGCCTTATAGATCGATCAGCCTATGTCACAGATCAATCCAGGTAGTAATAGATAGCCTTATAGATCGGTCAGCCTATATCACAGATCGATCCAGGTAGTAATAGATGACGATCGGCCTATGTCACAGATGGATCCAGGTAGTAATAGAAGACGATCGGCCTATGTCACAGATCGATCCAGGTAGTAATAGAAGATGATTGGCCTATGTCACAGATCGATCCAGGTAGAAACTACCAATTTCACAGACCCATCTAGCATGGTAATGGCCTGCATCAGGGATCGATCTATGTATGTATTAATAAATGATTCCACCGATCGATCTATGTAGTTAATAATGGTCGCCATCACCTCCAAAGCTTATCTCCAAGAAACCATCTCCAAATAAAATTCCTCCATAACCTCTCCCGTACCAATTACCTGAAGAAAATCATTGCCAAGATCATCAACGGCAACTCCAAAATCACATGTCGTGACTCTCCCCAAAGTCTCATCCTATAAAGGCGAGGTAAAAAACAAAATTGTCATGTTCAAACAAGCCGTGGACAACCCCAGCTTCTCATTGTCTTGTTTTGCAGTAGAAAGTGGCGATCTCCAATCTCCAACAATCGATGGTAACTCAAAAATTAAACCACGGGCAATCTCCAATCTCCAATAATCACCACTAACCCCAAAACCATAGATCACTGCTTGTTGCGACAAAACGATGAGACCCAAATTTATAATGGTCGAAAATGCATATGAACATTATTTTTTAAGACAGCGACCGATGCCCATCGGTCTTCCCTATTAGAACAATAGCCCTTCGCTAGAGGGGGGTGAATAGCGATAATCGAATTAAAACGAAATAGGCAGGAATCAAATGCGGAATTGAAAGATTGAAGGACACAACCAATTTATCCTGGTTCACACGCACTCTACTAGTGTGGCTAATCCAGCCCTTCAAGTCTCACTTGAAGATTTCACTATCTAGTGTTAAGCTTACGGGTGCTTAACAAACCGTTACAACCTAGGAATTCTAGTCACAAGAATCCTAAACCTGAGAGTTCAAGTCACATGAACCTCAACACACTTGCTTGAAGATACCTCACTTCAAGACTTCTCACATAAGAAGATATACCCTCTTCCTATGAATCTCAACAAGGGAACTAACCTCCCTTAAGGTGTATGAATATACAATTCAATCACTCAAACAAAGAACTCTCTCAAAGAGCAGATATGAGTATACAAATAAAGCTCTAAAAGGCAACTCTCAAATCCTCAAAAGGATATTGGCTCAATAATAATTTTGATGAATGTATGGAATGAATGCTTGAATGTTGAGAGTTGATTAATTGTGAATCAGAGCTGAAAATGCTTAATTTGTAGCTCTGAAAAGTCATGGAGCCGTTTGAAATCCACCCAAGAAAAAGCTTTAAACAAAACATAGTGGGTGCTAAAAGTTGTCAGCAATAACGGCCATAACATCGATGTTTTAATTCTCAACATCGATGTTTTGTCCAGTAAATTTGAATTATTGGACTAACGGTAACTAAAACATCGATGTTCTCAAACCCAACATCGATGTTATTTTGATTCTGTGAAAATGAGATGAAAACTGATTCTTGAAGAACATCGATGTTTAATTCACAACATCGATGTTATTTTGCTTCTGTGAAAAACGATTAAAGCTGACCATTGAAGAACATCGATGTTATGAAATCCAACATCGATGTTTTGCTTATGTAAAGGATATTTTCAAATGCAACGGTCATGAGAACATCGATGTTTAGGATGCCAACATCGATGTTATTTGCCTACTGCCAATTTTTGGAAAATTCTTTGAAGGCAGGAACATCGATGTTTAGAATGCAACATCGATGTTATTTTGGCTCGGCAAAAACAAATTGAGATTGACCAATATGGAACATCGATGTTACAAATGGGAACATCGATGTTATGACTAATTTTAAAAGCAACGGTCACTAGAACATCGATGTTTAGGATTCCAACATCGATGTTATTAGCCTACTGCCTGTTTTGGAAATTTGTTGGAAGGCAGAACATCGATGTTTTAAAACATAACATCGATGTTATTGACACAGAAAAACAGTTTGATGTTTGAAATATGTTTATGTGATGCATGAGCAAATTTTATCTTATTTTGAGCTAATGTCCTAGAAGAGTTGAGTGTTATACCTTGTACAATTTATGAATCTAACTCTTCTTTCTTGGCTCTTCAATTCTTGTGCTCATTCACTTTCATCCTTTGCTCTTGAGTGGTTTCTTTTGCTTGAGGATTGGTTTGACTTCATTTCTTTTTGCTTCATTCTTTTTCCTCATCTTTGTCATGATCTGGAATTAGTTTGTCAATTATCAAAACCTGTAATGAACCATGAGTTCTTACATTCCCTTTTACTTTTGTGCCTCAAAGACCGATACGGTCTAGAAACAACCACGACCGATCTCAATGGTCCTCTTTCTTCCTTCTTTCTCGGGAGCAAGACGAACGTTCTTCTACCACCAATGTTGAATGTTTTCTTTTACACTGGCTTGCCTTCTTGCCACATCCTACCAACTTTTTTTTTGCAGCAAAATGATTGTCCAAGCCAAAGATTTCCCGTAAAGGCCATCATCGGCCACAAACGGTTCAAATATTTCTTTTTTTAAACAATTCACCCGTAGGCTGCATTGGTTGTGAACAACAGTACAACCTTCGTCACTTGAAACAAACCTGCACCAGCCAAACCCAGCCCTGAATGATCGTTTGGCTAAAACAAATCAGCCACGACAGATAGGAGCAAAGATCCGATCAAGGCCAAAATTACCAAGCAACAACCTTTAGCATAAGAACAAGAATCTGAGTCGAGCTTTGCAGACAAACATACTATACAGATCCATATAAGTACCATGACTCCATTCTGCAAAGAGTAAGGGAACTGCTCACCCCATAAAGGTTGGACCTTTGTGTTCTCTAATATCATGAAATCGTCAGACTTTTCTTTTTCCTTGACATCTGCGTCCATAGAAAGTGTCTGGTCTGATCCTGCATAAAAAAAGATTAGCATCCCAAGATTTTTGGAAATCGGTGCCTTCACTGGTAGAGAGCCAAATTGTATGGCCTGCAGCATCTCCGGATCTATTTTGTTCACCTCAAAAAAAGCATCATCCTTCTTGAGTTCGACCAAGTCGATAGACCTACGTTTAGGGACCCAAACCTTGGTTAACGGCCATGCACAGTGTGACTTGATCTCCTTTTTTATTAGACGTTTGATCTCCGATTGCACCTGCTGCTTGGGTAGTGAATGCCCTTGGTTCGCTGGCCTCCCAGATCGTTCTGAAAACCTAGATGACTGCTGAATGCCCAGTCTTTTAACTATCAGTCTTCTAGGGTCCGCAACTTCACTCTGGATTGGCCTAGGCTTGGCCAATGGTCCTCCTGTCTTCTTCGATGATGTCTAGTGGCTGACACCTAGTTCCCTCCTCAGGCGCTGCATGCGCCTCTTCTGGGTCCTGGTAAGCCCAAATCGCCCAAAGTGAGTCTCCAAATCCCTTAAGTGTGCGCGTGGGGAAATCGAAATTCGTCGTTGTTGCTTCCTCGGTTGGTTCACATGCCACTTGTTATCCTTGGGTGCTTGAGGCTTAATCATCTTTGACGCTGGCCTGTAGTCGACCACTTCAGACCGGAGTTGCACCTTAGGATCGATTCTCCTGTACTGAGAACACCGTGTTACCTCGTAGTTGATCTCCACTGCCCTCTTCTTCTCCTTTGCATCAGAACCTATAACCACGATCTGCGGTGTGGGTGTGTTGATCAGTGTCTTCTTTGTGTAGCCAGCCCCAAGATCCTGCAGATTATGACCATTAGAAATGGCCTTTCTGCCTTTAGTAGAGGCTTGGTGACCACTGGTTGTGGCCTTCTGGTTCTGGTCGCTGGGAAAGGTGTTCCAGCCTTTAGTAGTGGCTTGGTGACCATTGGTGATGGCCTTCTGGTTCTGGCCACTAGGAATGGCCTTTCAGCCTTTAGTAGTGGCTTGGTGACCATTGGTGATGGCCTTTTGGTCCTGGCCACCAAGCATTGTTTGTTGGTTCTTCCTACTGGGAATGTCCTGATGGCTCCGGCAACCAACAGTGCTCTGTAGGCCATGGCCTTCACCTCGCAAAGTCGATGACGACGATTCTTCTTTACGAAGACCTGGATCCGTACTACCCCCTGGTGGGTAGGATTTTCCTGTTCATCACTAGAATTTGGATGACCAAGATTAATATATTGATCATCCATCATTTGAGCCTCCTCCGGGTACACATCAAAGCATGGTTGATCATCTTCCTTACCAGGACAATCATGGCTAGACCGGCCTAAATGATTGCTGCCTGACCAATATTGGTCTTGGTCTTGCCCCCCTTGTTCTGACGTGCTTGGGAGACCATGACGGTGGTGTTCATCTTCTTCACTTGTGAGAGAATCGTGGTCATCAAGATCTTCCCAAAGAGGAAGCCCTAATGTCAGTCTTTCGGCCATAATCTCTAATATGGCCTGTAGGAGTTCCGAACCTTCTCTGGTTTCTGGCATGACGAATGCTCAGATCACAAGACTTCTATAGTGGAAAATGGTCCCACTGGGCGTGCCAAAAACTGTTCGCGCACGAACAGCGAGCAACCCTCGACCTACCGATTCGACTGATTGAAGAGCTGAACCGACAACCGGATCCGACTGTTGAAAGGTCGAACGGACGGTGTCGTGCATCCTGGACCGGGTTTTGATGCTAACCTGCCGATCCGACCGATGGAAGGCCAAATCGACAACCGAATCCGACCTTTGAAAGAAGGGCCGAACTGACGAACGTCAAACACCCTAAATCGGGTTTTGTGTTTTGGGTTTTTTAAGTTATGCTAAACTAATAAAGCATGATTAATAATCGCTAAAGTGCGATAAAAATAAACTGATAAAAGATAGAAATTGGTCTTTGATTGATTTTTCTGGATCCTAATACAAGTATTATCAATAACCTTATATAGGTTATCACTAAACAATTGATAAAACCATAAAATGCCCAAAAACCTTATTTCGAATTCTAAACATCACTTGAGGCGGGATACGCTCTGAACCCCGATATCCTCCCTTTTAACTTTCAAATACGAAAAGAAATCATAAAGGATTGCGCAGACCCAAACGGCTTGTGGACTCTCCAGATCACAAGTCAATCCGATCATCTAACGATTTGACAATATCCAAACTCATGATTCAAATTCAAGTCCAAGAACCGATCCTTGACCAGCATAAAACATCGGACTTGGAAAGACATCAATCCCAGTCTAGCGCCTTAACCTGTATAAGCCGGACTGGATATCGGGCTTAGTCCAATGAAAGACAAGAGACCCATGGCACCGATCCTAGCCCAATGGATGATATCGGTCTTGGACCTATGGATGACATCGATCTTGGACCAGTGGTTGACATAGGTCTTGGACCAGTGGATGACATCGGTCTTGGACCAGTGGATGACATCGGTCTTGGACTAGATACCAAAGAAAGACTATTGGGCCTTTAAAAGCATGGTCTTTGACCAGAAAGAGCCCAAGCATGAACGTCATGTAGCACACCACGATTTTGGTCTTGGTGTAAACAGGTTTCTAGGGCCCGTTGGAAGTATTTCTATTGGTCACTCTTTTTGCCTCCTCGGGTCCGTCTATGGCAGTTTGTTCATGATATTTTACCAACTCGTGTGATGTTGCAGACTCGGCATGTGGATGTATCTGGTGACTGTCCTTTTTGTGCACAACATGCTGAGACTACTTTACATTTGTTTAGGGATTGCAGTTCGATCCTTCCTGTTTGGCAGTTTTGTGGATTCACTCTTCTCCTTTCATCTGCATTTACTCCTTCTGATTGGTATGAGGACTTAAAATCCTTCGCATATTGAGATTTTTGCCATTACACTTTGGGCAATATGGGGTGTGCGAAATGAATTCATCTTTCAGTCGCGTGCTCTCAATCCTTCTCAAGTGGTGTTGCAGGCTGGCAATCTTCTAATTTCATATCAGCAGGAAAATGCAGTTGCCTTTGACGGTGTCGCTCTTTCCCATTTGACAGCTTGACCTCCTCGTCCTACTCATTGGCAACCCCAGATTCAGGTTTTTTCAAGGTCAATACAGATGCTGCAGTCATCTCAGATGGCATTGGACTTGGTATGGTGATTCGTGACTCTCTTGGTCCTGTCTTATTCTACAGTATTACCAAACTTGCAGGTATCTTTTCACCACTTGAAGCAGAGATCCAGGCTGGCATTTTTGCGCTGCAAATGTTGAAGGACAGATCCATTGCTCACTTTATTTGGGAGTCTGACAATCAAGCCATTGTTATAGCTCTTCATTTCCACTCTTTTCCTAATAATAGAGCTCGACTCTTTTTTCTTGATGTTCTTGACATTATGGCTTTTTCTTCTCATTGGTCTATTGTTTTTTCATCACGAAACACTAACCAACTAGCGCATGGTTTTGGGTAGTATGGTTTACGTTCTGGTTATTCTTTTTGGGATCATGATATCCCTCCTTTTGTAAGTCATCTATTACAGCATGATCTTTCCTTATACTAGAGAATCAATTTGTTCCTTAAAAAAAAAAAATATTCTCAGATGTAATTTGGTATTTTTTTTTTGTCGCAAACATATGAACATGTAATTTGGTATTCAAATTTGCTACTCCATTGGCATGCATCGTAAAAGAAACACTGGTTGATATATTTACTCTACCCATCGATCCCACTACCGGGAGAGCCCGGGGCCGAAGACCGAGTCAAAGCCCAACGAGCCCAGGCCCGAAGACCGAGTCCGAGCCTATCAAGCCCAATTTGTCCAAGAAGCCCGTCTACAAGGCACCCGCTCTATAAATACCCCCTAAGGCCCGTTTTATGGGTACAATGTAACCTAGATAGCTAGACCCGGGGTACTGTTCACGCCCCTCTTTTCTCGATAATTCAACCAATCATTCAATGGGAATACACACCCCCTATTTTCAGATTACATCAGTGGCGACTCTGCTGGGGACGACAATCGATTCACGGTGCACCACCGTTCAATCCGTTTATCCCCTCTCAACCAAAACAACCACAAACAATCATGCTCATGGACGCAGCAGCGACCAAAAAAAGAGAAGAACAGGTGCGTGGCTATGGCGATGCAAAAACTAAGGAACGACGAATAGATTTATCCACGAAATCAAACAAATCCAACAAAATCAAGCAACAATCCGGGACGAATAGATCTATTTACAAAAACAACAGATCCAGCAAAGATCTAACAAGTCGAGCAATAAATCAAAACGAAAAAATAAATGAACGAAATTTGCAGGTAGATCGGGAACAGAAGAGGGGCGGAAGACCGGAGACAAATCCGCCCGGATCCAGTCAGAACGGAGACGGATCCATCCAGATCTGCCAAAGCCCTCAAAAGCTTCTCCCGTACGCGCTGGCACCAGGGCCGAAACCACCATCGCCCCCGCACCCTTCACGGCTGACAGCAACCCACGCCGGAGAGAGGCGAGCCGCTGTTGCCAGGTAGGGAGCTGCTATTAACAGCCCCTGTCCCCGCCATCACTGCTACGAGTTGTGGGCTTGAAGGACGCCAGAAACCTCGCCGCTGCTCACCATGCCGCCGCTGCCCGTGCGAGGAGCCGCGGGACACGTCCTTGACCCGCCATCAGAGATCGCGGGAGGAGCACCCCCAGCTCACCGGAGACGCATATGGTGAGAAGAAAAGGGAGAAAAAAATAATAAAAAAAAGAAGAGAAGGTGGAAGAGCAGGAGGCGAGGAGAAAAGAAAAGAGAAGAAATGTGAAAAGAAAAGAAAAAAAAAGGAAGGAAAAAAGAAAGGAGTGACGGCGTGTGAAGAGAAAAGAAAATGTGGAAGAGAAAAAAAAAAGGAGAGAGAGAGAGAGAGAGAGAGGGGAAATGGGGGTGCTATGAGTGTGGGCAGCACTTCAGACCCGGCCCAAAATTCGCGGAGGCCCTCATGTATTGAGTGGACTTCTGCCAAGTTCACAAAAATTAGAATATATATTGTATAAACAGGTTAATAGGTTTTGAGGAAATTCTAAAGATCCTCGGAGAAGAGTCGAAAAGTCAGGACAAATATGTGCTTCTTGAAGGTGCTCGCAAAGAGCATGTCCAAAAAGCAGGACCTATAAAATAAAGGATAATTACAATGTATAACAGGTTTTGGTGAAATTTTCGCCAACTTGGACCAATAAGCCCACGCGGGAGGACCAAAGTTGCTGGATTTCTCGAGAACACATATATATGTATATATATAATAAAAATTGTGCAGGTTCTCTTGAATCTTTCAAGCAGGTTCGTAACATAAAAAATAGAGTAGGTCCTCGACTTGGATAAAAAAAGAGAAGGGCAGGTGCTCGTGAACCTTTTGCTCATGGTCACTAGCATCTAAAAGAAGAACAGTGCCTGCTGAATAAACAATAATATTTTACCAACAATCCAACAGCAGATCCTGCAGAATTAACAGGTTGTGTAGATGGATAACTAGGGCCAAATCAATACAACAACCGGTTCAACAAAACTAATAGGTCCTCTGGACGAACAACCAGGACCAGACCCGTCCAACAATCCTCCTCAATCCGAATTCATTTAATGTTTATATTGTACACGCATGATATGATAATACTACATGTTAATTTGTTACTTTATAACGATTGGCACTATTGTGTTCATCCATCTCACATGTAACTTTTGGATTTGTATGATTATTTAATTCTATCAACGAAATGCGAAAAATATTTATATGATTCCTTACTTATATTTTATGTTGTGGACGTAACATAAAAGATAAACCATGATCATAATATACGAACCTAATTTATGTTGTTACGGTGCCTAATTATTTTGTGATTTATTTAGCAATAATACCTCGCATAATTTTTATGCAAAAATAAAAGAAATTAAATATTGACGAGGATGTCTTTTGATGTAATTTCTTTTCGGGCATGGAAATACAGTCACGAGATACCTCACCGGATGAGAAACATAAGTCATTAGGTTCAGGAAAAATTTTCAAAGGTCTAAAAGGAAGGGCTTAGGTTCAAAACAAATCCGCTCGTCCCGAAGACATTTTCATTGTTGAAATGCCAAATTGAAGCAGATCCTGTAGAGCCGGCTCAGGTTCGATGAGGATCCTGAGCAGACACCAATGGATACTCAAAGTGGGAACTAAAAGATTCTCAACAAAGTAACCTTTCATCAAAATACATACATCAAAAGACGAAACAGGGACTAAAGCTAAGAAATCTCCATGGAGATCATAGTACACAGGTCCTCTCCAATAATACCATTGGAAGGTGACAGGTCTCAACAAGAGGCCCAGGAGCAGGTCCATATCGAATATCCATGTCTAAATATAAGGACCTGCTGGAAAGAATAGCTTCTAGAGGACTCCAAAGGAGGTATCGTGCATCTCATGAAGCACAGGACAATTACCATTCATGTTCGTGTAAATGGACCAATAATTCTAAATAGATTCTGAACCATGAAGAAAGATATGAACAGGTCTCAAAGATGCCATAGGAAGGTGGAGGGAACTTGGAGAGAGGCTAATGAAGCAGATCCCACAGTCCACAATTCTCCAATGACCCAATAGCAGGTCCTATCAAGATTTCGATATGTAGGACCTCTCCGCTAATACCATTGAAAATGAGGATAGGTCCTAAGGAGTTCAACAAAGACGAATCCTTGGAAGTATAGGACTCGAATGGAGGTCCTAAAATTGGTCTTGGCCAGAGGTCCTGGAATAGGTGCATGCCATATATCCAGGTCTTAGGGCAGGAGCCTCCTGAAGGAAATGGCTCATGGAAAACTTCTAAGGAAGTGGCATGCATCTAAGGAAGCATACGACAATGACATTTCAGGTTCCTGTAAATGGAGCAATAACTTTGAATGGATCCTGAGCCGTGATGAAAGACCAGAATAGGCCCTGAAAATCCTATGTGAACCTCATGACTCATCAATGACCCAATAGAAAGTCTAGGTCCTGCGGCAATAGGGTCAAATTTGTCAAACTTCAGGCCCATGAGCAAGTTCACCCTCATGCCATCGTTAAAGGTTCTAATGCCCGATAAATGAATAGATCCTAAAGCTTCCAAGAAAGCAAAAACACTCAGAAACAGATGATGTCAGGGTGATAGGTCCGTAAAGAAGCTCCTACAAAGATGGAACAAAAGTAGAAGCTCGAACCCGAAACAGACACAATATAGGTCCAAATGCTCTAGAAGGCAAAATGCTCAACAAAACTCTTGAAATAGGTGCATAACAAGTGTCCAAGTAGCTGCATGAGGTTCTAAAGGAGGAGGCCCTCCTTCTAGTGCCATAAAACAGATTCAAAGAGTTCTTATAAAGGAGTCATATGGCCTAGGACGCTCGAAACAAATACGAGTAGTGCTAGTGCACGGCTCCAACAGATGCAAAACGATTCTAGCGAAACATATTCGCATGTCTAAGTGCAAAATGGGTTCCAGGTTCCAGGTTTCAGATTCTGAATTCCAAGATGAAGAGGTCTAAAGAACCTTTAAATACATTGTTTACGCTCACAGTAAACCTCAACAGTTATTGGCGAGGCTCCCACGCCGAATGTATAGGATGTCAAAGGACGCTCTATAGGAGATGCAATTATAAAAAAATGCTCCCGCAATGGACGCTCGTGTCAAAGTCGAGAAGCTAAAAGCTTAACGAATACTTCCTGAAGCCTTAAAGGAAGTTACAAAAATACAGAAAAGTCAAAGTGAAGAAAGCTGACAAAGAAGGAGGTTTATGTGATGACACCAGAACCTCAAGGAGTTTCTATGGTGGCAACATAAGCCCCATGAAACCACAACAAATGTAATAAACTGTAGGTGGAGCTCCAAGAGAGATAATTGATGCCAATGGAGAATTCCAAGCAATTACAGAAAGCTCAAAGAAGCCTCAACAAATTCTAAGGAGGCAAATAGTAGCGGCCGGACATCTTAAAAGACACTAAGATGCCAGCCACAGGGGCTAGATGTTCAAAAAGTCATACAGATGAGTATATCTAAAACAAATTCCTATACAGGAGACAGGTTTTTCAATAAAAGCGTCGGCACGGGAAAAGATGCCGAGGATACTCTTGAAAGAAACAAATGATCGAATCAACACCTAGAGGTGGAGGTTCGCACCAATTAACCAAGTTCAAAGAACAAAGTTAATAAAGAAGCTCGTACAAAGGCGGGAAATGATTTGGAGACCCTCGCTATGCTATGTGCTGAGGAAAAGAGGAAAGCAGGTTTCAAAATACACCTCAAAGGAAGCATGCTTTAAGCAAAGCAAGAAAAATATAGGAGAGGAGAATCATTATGAAAAATAAATCAGGTTCCTATCAAAGGAGAACAAAAGACTTCCTTTCGAAAAACAGGAAGCCTTTGAAGAACCTGGCACGACGCAACGACAGTAATAGGTTCTCTACATAGATCCTCAGGAAATAAAAAGCTTTAGCAAAAGCAAAAATCCAAACAGGCACACTCAGGAAGTGAAATCTAACGAGGCTCTCACAAAAGGTGACCAAACCTTCACAGTCGAATCGATGACCATCGCATTACAAATGCGATGCTCTAACCTCTGAGCATTGGGCTGATAGGTACCCCAAGCAGCTCCTGTAAGCGCACCAACATTCGATGAAGCTCATTATAGGGCACAAAGTATAAAATGGCCCATGTTGGGGGCTACCGCTCGAGGCTCCAAAGAGCGCAACATGCTCCAATGAAAACGAAGCATAAAATAGGCAAGCTCAAACTTAGAGAAATCCTAAGCTTACCTAAGGGACAAGATCTCTCACAAACTCGACCGAGTGAGAAAGCTACATTCGGCTCCAAAATACACAGGCTCTTTTTGAGAGCAAGCTATACGAGGCTCGTTGAGAGCAAAGGGTAAAGATCGAGCAAGAAACACCATAAAACGCATAAGGCTTCATGGATGCCATAAATCTCAAGGCCCTAATGCAGCCAAAAATAGCGATTAGGCCCATGAATGCTAAAGCACAAATTGGAGATTTCATACTCAAATGGAACCAAAGCTCGCCGAAGTAAACGAGGCCCACCGGCTTACTCAGAGAAGAAAATTATAACAGATCACAGGTAGACGATAAAGCCACTACAATCCGGATAGAATGCAAAATTCAAACAGACTCTACAACACAAATAGCCTTTTAAGGCAAAGGCCCTCGTGCCCAAAATTTATAATGAACAAGGCCATGGTACCTTGTACCAATAAGAGCCCCGAAGCTCAAAGGCCTTCGCACCAAAAGCTACAACAAACAGGCCTGCTAAGGCGATATAAACCCGAAAGCGCAAAAAGGCCAAAAGGTTCCTAAATACCTAAATTTACATCCAGCCCGACCGGGGTATTAAGTACCTGTAAGAGTCACTAGGAGAAGCTCTGAGGCTCCTGAAGCCCAAATGGAGCCCCTAGGAAAGCTGAGAGGCCGCCGAGTCTAAATCTAGGCCAAAGGTACAGAAGTACCCACAGGTCAAAAAAGCTACGGGCTGTTGAGCCCAAAAGCTAAAGGTATACCTAAAACAATTAATAAGTTAGCTCAAAGGCTGTTTAGCCCCAAAATCAAGGCACATAATGCCCAAAATATTCAAAAGGGCTTAAAGACCATTGAGTCTAAAAGCAAAAGGCATATGCCGCCCAGAACCTTCAAAAAGCTTAAGGGTTGTTTATCCCGAAGCTAAGGCCCTCGAGCCCATGTCTTATACAGGAGCCGATGATAGAAGCTCACAAAACCATAACGAAAGGAAGAGTCTCTAGTGCGTAGGAAGCAGAGGCTCACTGCAGCAATTCAATGCAAGACCTAGATATAGAGGCTACAGGCAAAGGGAGCCCAACAAGAGTCACAATTACTTCAATAGAACCAGCTGAGCGAGGGGCTTGCCCAATTATAATAGGCAAAATAAGAGGCCCTGATCTCCAAACATAGGATCAAATCACAAAGCTTGCCAAACCGCAGCGAAAGAGGAAAGAGTCCTTGGAACCTACTAATGATACAAACCGGCCCAATACAGGAACCAGAAGCTAAACTATATAAAGGTACCAAAAGCCAAACCTATAAGAAACAATACAGGGGGCTGGACCTAGATACCGCGAGGTTGCCTGGAGGACCTATTTATGGAAAGAAGACACCTAGAGAGGTAGGAACTCTCCAACACAAAGATAGACCCACAAAAGATGGGAGAAGCTGAAAAAGAACGAGGTTCATCACTCCCAAAAGGGCAACTTCAAATTTAGAAAAGTAAAGTTAACGATTTGGCACAAAGGAGCAAATGGACTAGAGGATTCGGAAAAGAAAACAACAGTCAAAGTCGAAAATCCCGCCGATGTCCTGGAAAGAGGTCATGTGGAGCTTAGGAATGAACAACTCCAAGTGGTCCGGGAGCTGGAACCTCCCGCAGAACGTGAGCCTACTAACAAAGTGCAGATGCTGGAGTTGGAAAAACCTAGAACAGGAACCGCAGGGTCTAAGGGCCCTTAAATTTTCCATATCATTTGTCCAAGACGGAATACACCAAAGTCCTAGGCATACAAATAGAAGTTGGAGGCCCTCAAGCAGGTATACGGAAGGCAAGATGAGCCAAACTCATAAATTACAAGGAGTCAGAGGTGCTAGGTTCACAATGACACCAAAGAAGGGCTAGAGGAGCCAAGTTCTCAAACGACAAGCCCATGGCGGAGGTCCTCAGGTTAGCAAAAGAACCTGTAAAGGATATAGGTACCCCAGTTTAATCAGGATTATAGGTACCCTGATTAGTTAAATGACGAGCGAGGTTTGAAAACCAAAATACATGAAGGACCGGACGAGGTTCCGAAGAATACAGGTTCGTCAAAAATCGAGCTCAGGTTGAGGTTCTCAGGTTGGCTATGAAGCAAGGGATAGAGATACCTACTTCAATAAAAATTACAGGTGCCCTGAATCATCAAAAATCAAGCATACATGAAAGGTGCACACGCACAATAAAACAATAGATGCTCAAACTGGCGAGAATAACATGTCCAATAAGAAGAGACATTTTCAAAGCAGGATCCTCTCTACTAAGAAGGACCTCGGGAGCTAAGAGGTATTCCCATTCTCCGACAGGAGGCCGTCGAGGAACGATCACATTCTCCAACTGAGGCTCTGGAGGATCAGATAACAGCGTATTCATGATCTGAATAAACTCTGATACGCATAAAAGGGGATACACACTGCACTCTTTTTCCCTTCATCGGGTTTTTATCCCACTGGATTTTTCCCGATAAGGTTTTTAACGAGGCAGTATTTCCAAAGTGTATTCTATTTATGCCGATGTCGACAGGGTCCAAATGCCTGTGTTTACAAGCAAGCCCGGCCATTTGGGGGGCTACTGATATATTTACTCTACCCGTCGGTCCCACTACCGGGAGAGCCCGGGGCCGAAGACCGAGTCAAAGCCCAACGAGCCCAGGGCCGAAGACCGAGTCCGAGCCCATCAAGCCCAATTTATCCAAGAAGCCCGTCTACAAGGCACCCGCTCTATAAATACCCCCTAAGGCCCGTTTTATGGGTATAATGTAACCTAGATAGCTAGACCCGAGGTACTGTTCACGTCCCTCTTTTCTCGATAATTCAACCAATCATTCAATGGGAATACACACCCCTTTCAGATTACATCAGTGGTCACCTGCTCATTTTGCTATATGGAAATGGAATTGCTAGGAATTACACAAGGGAGTAATTAGCGACAACCTAATTCGAATCCCTGCAACAACAGTGGTATAAAGGGCAACGCCATGGCTGTTCTTTCTTGAAAAGATTTTCAAAGTTTTCTATTCTTCCCTGTATTGCCATTTTTTTATAATATATTCCTGCTGAGTTTTTTTTGAGTCCATGGAAAGAGGATTTTGTGTGAAAGTTGTTTAGATCCAGAAAACTTGTTCCCGACGACGTTGACATGCGTTGTGTTTTAGTTGATTGATTATTGACTAAATGATTCATGCATGTGTTCCTTTCTTTTTATTCAGATAATGACCCTAAAGCTGGTTTGGATGCTCCATATACCTGGATGCCACTTCTGGCCACATATATATCCAACCTTGAAGTTTCTTTTTGTAGCAAATGTTTACGCAAACCTAGAGTCTTAACAAGATCAACCCCATCTCTTTGTCCTGGGCAGATATGTTTTTCTTAGCCACCTAATATTGTTACTTCATTGTTGTATGAGGAAAGGAGTGGCTCGGGTTGAGTACCTGATGTCCTGATTCACTTTGTAATATTTTCTTATTAATAAGATTTTGTTTTCCAGGTCTCCGACCAAAAAAAAAAAGTGTTTACGCAAACCTGATCATCATTAGAGACTTGTAGTATAGCATCTTCAGTAGCTGAAGTGAGATCAGATAAAGAAATCAATACCTGAATCAAGGATCATTTACCTTCGATGCCATGATCTTTTGCATTCGGGAGAACTCCACATTGGTTCTGCCGGTGGCTTCAAATGGATGGCAACAACAAAAGCAAAAGAGTCTTTCTAGGCAGTAATTTTTTAGTTGATATTGTTTTGAAATCATTTATTATTTTGGGTTTTCTTTACTAAAAAATGTTCTGCATCCTGTTAGACTTATTTCCGGGAACAATAAAAATATCTTCTCGAGGTCATCTTATTTTAAATTGTCTTGTGCTTTGTTATCTTTTTTTTACAAGCCATAACGGAATAACACAATTTGAAAAGAATATGGCTTCTTGTTCCCTTTTAGCACATAAGAGGCCAAATTACGGTAACCTAACTTTTGGGATGTTTAACATCATTAATTATTTTTAGTTATTTTGCGAAATATTTATATTAACCTCACTTAAATGAGTTGACAGATTCTAAATTTGACATGACAATTAAAGAATTTTATTATTTGATATTTGAAATAAGAAATTAAATCTCCCACCATGATTTTCTTTTAAATCCATTTCCTCCAAAAGAGTAGATTTTGTAGATATGATTAATATTCCACTTTCGCCAAAAAATTAGATTATGTAGTTGTGATTAAATATTAATTAATACAGATCTAATGCATAACTATAGAGAATCAACTCAAGAATTGTTTCCTTCAATAAAAAGGCCAATGTAGATATTATAAAAATATTTTCTAATTTTATTTATTAGCTATCATATTTTGAAATATCATATATAATGACAAGTCATTTTTTTTAATAACTAGTTTTTTTTCACGTGCGATGCACCTAGTGTGGTATTATATTTTTTCAGTCACGTAGTATAGTACTAATCATTATGTTGTGAAGAATTTATATATAATGAAGACAAAGACAAATATTTTGTTGTAAACCTATCTGTTATGAGATTTTGTAACAGCCTGTTTAGGTAATTTTACAGTAATTTACCATTTAAAATTAATCTTGGGTAATTAATTTGTGGTAAATCGAGCATTGGATTCCGAAACCGAGCCTTGTCCCACGTTCGGGATTTTTCTGCGGATTTTACGGACCAAAGTTGGGATTTTTTGGGTCCAGGAATCTTCAGAAAAAGCCAGGTTTACCCTCAAGTTATCGGACCAGAAATAAAGATAAGCGGGTATGATGGATATTTTCTGGTCCAGGCGGGTCACACTTCACATGCAGCATAATAACAGCATAATTGAAGCTCAATTATTCAGCCGCCTCTACCTGTTATGCCTGTGACTTACTAGTGATTTTGCTGCCTATAAAATTATTTTTTTTCCTCTCCTGCCTCATCAGTATACCACCATCACCATCATCTTCTTCCTCCTGCAAAGTCACCTCCAGTAACCTTCCTTCCCTACAAAACACAAACTATTTTCTTCCCTGCAAACTCAAACCAGTGCAACCAAAAAAAAAAAAGGAACAAAACACAACACACAACCCACACGTCGCCGTTTCACCATCTTCTTCCTTCCCTGCGTGAACCACCACCTGCACCTGCACCTGCACCACTTTTCCTTTCTTTTTCTATCAGGTTGAAGAAGACAAAAACAAGGTAAGTGGGCTGGTATTAATGTTGTGGGCTGACCATTTTTTTTGGACCAAAAATCCTTCTGGCCTAGCTTTTGGGTTGGGTTCTTTTTCTAATATAGCTTGGGTTGATTTGAGCAGTGGGCTAGGACATGACTGTGGGCTGGGCTTCCTCTGAAGGCTTGGGCATGGGTTGTTACTGGGCTACTATTCAAGGCCTGGCCTAGTCCATTAAAAATATATATATGTGTAATCCTAGAATTATATTTTCAAAATATATATACGTATACTATGGGAATAATTTTTGGAAAAAAATAATTATTATTTTGAGGAAAAATATTTGGAAAGGGTATTATCAAGTACTATACCGGAATAATAACCGGGTATAAGTATAGTATGGTATTTTGACACATGGACAATAAATGGTGAATTATGATGATAATGGGAAATTGACACGGGGGAGTAACCGAGACGAGTCAGTATTTATTTTTCGGTACACAGTATTAGCATGGCATTTGCGTATCACCTTATGTGTGCATATTATTTGATTGATATAGGAGCTGATAACGAGCAGTTTGCTGAGGAACCGGACTTGGAATCTGTTTGACATTTCCATAATTGAGTAATCGGCTAAGGTGAGGATGGATAACCCTTGTTATGTTGCCTGTAATACTTGTGTGCTTTGTTGTTTGATTGAACTGCTGAGATACTGATCGTTGGTTATTTGACTGTTGTGGTTATTGCTGTTGTGATTGTTGGACTGTGTTGTTGATACCTGGATATTGTGTTGAGATTGATGTTGGACTATTGACTGTGGAAAATTAAGAAAAGGATAATGGAAATTGGAAATTGAATTGAGATGATGATATAATTGTCACATGGAAAGTAGTGGTACGACCCGATGGTTTGAAAATTAATTTTGGGATGCTATGGTCGGTTACTTGGTTTGGTTGGCATGTTGATGCCTGAGGTTGGGGTATACCGAATACCCAGTGGTTCGGATATACCGAATATCCGGTTGGTATGTTGATGCCTGTGGTTGGGGTATACCGAATACCTAGTGGTTTAGATATACCGAATATCCTGTTTTGGGTTGTTGAACCTGGTATGGTAACTTGGGACGTGGTCCCGGTATGGTAAGGTTTGGTATGTTCTTTTGGCCTGGCATCCGGAATTATTTGATAACCTGGTACGACCCTAGCTTGTCCAGTGACGGGGCCCGTAAGATAAAATTGGGAATAATGATAAGATATTCTTTTGGTCTTGGCTCAGTCTTGTTTGATTTGTATTATTGTTTGCCTGTGATTTCTTTACGGTATTACGGTTGCCTGCATATCACCGTTTATCCTTCGTCGGTGAGCACTTCGGACTCACCCCTCGCCTGCGGGGTTTCATCCCGTAGGTTTGGTTGCTTCGTAGTTCAGGTACAATGTACGTTGGCTGCTGCTTCCTTCTCCACCTGACTCCGGATCCATACCTCCGCTGCATGTGCATAAAGTCTTCCGCTGCTGTTCTGTTGCATATGATGTTGTATTATATTTCCGCTGCTGTGATAGCTTGTTCATATGACTTTGAGGCTGTTTGTCACTCTGCCTCTGTTGCTTGCTCTTTTCTCTGCTGTTGTTATATATTGTGAGCTGTGTGCTGCTGAATAATGGTCCCCGTGTTGGGTGACGGTTGTTGTTTTTGTTTTCCAGTTGTACATACGGGTTGTTGTACTGTATTCTCTATCAATAAGAATAGTTTCGGCACGTGTTTACTGTGTTCGATAAATACGGGTCGGGGCGCTTATAAATAAATAAAGACTTATATATCAATCAGTTTCTTGAGAAGGACTTATATATAATGTAGACAATCAGTTTTTAATTTAGTCGTCGTTGTTGGTAGTTTCGTCGATTATTCAACTGTTCTTCAATTTTTTTCCATAGTTTTTATTAATAATAAATTACAAATACATCTGACATGAATTCTTGTGATTATTCTTCTGCTTGATTATTCTATATTTTATTTGTAGATGTTACTGTTGTTCATAATTTTCGTTGACTCTTCGGCTCTTCTTCCCTATAGTTCTATTATTTTCTAGTAGTAGTTATTGTTCTTTATAATTCTTGGTAGTCGTTGAGAAGAAACAAATAGGCTTATATATTAATCATTATCTTGATAGAACTTATATATAATCTAGACACTATTTTTTTTTATATTTTAAACAAACAAATACAAACTGATTAGAATTGATTTTTGTATTAGTATAGGAATTTATAAATTAATTTTTCTTTCCTATAGTTCTTACTGATAATAAATTACAAAAAATATATGTCGTGAGTTCTTATGATTATTCTTCTCTATGATTATATTTTCCGTATATGTTATTCCTGTTCGTAGTTTTTGCTAACTCTTCAGCAGTGTCTCCTCGTAGTTTTATTGTTTTTCAACAATTATTGTCCAGCATAATTCATGATTGTTGTTTTTTTTTGAAAGAAATTCATGATTGTTGTTTAGAAAATATAAATAAATATTTTTATATTAATCATTTTCTTGAGAAAAACTTATATATAACAGCCCGGGTAAAAATTTGAATTTTTACCGGGACTGTAAAAGTCTTTTTACAGTGATTTACCGAAAGAATTAATCTTGGGTAATTAATTCAAGGTAAATCGGGTGTCATTTTTCGAAACCGAGGTTTTTCCCACGCTCAGGATTTTTCCGTGGATTTTTCGGACCTAAGTTGGTATTTTTCGGGTCCCCGAATCCTCAGAAAAATCACACCGGAAAATAACCAAGGGGGTATTACAGTTATTTTCTGGTCCGGACGGGACACGACTGCATGATTGAGTCACGCAGCTGCCTCTTCCCTGTGCAGCTCGTGATTTGTTTTCCTGTGCGCTTGTGAAAACTTTTTCTTTCTTTTTCCCGTTCCTTCATTTGTCTCTCCAGTGCATGCCATCATCTCCATCTCTTCTCTGCCAAAATCTTCTCTGCAAATACTGCAAAAACAACAACGATACACACATTCCAGTCTTCCTCCCCTGCAGCTAAAACCAGAGAAAAAAATAGTAATAAAAAATACTAAACAATAAACACACACCACAGAAGCCACCAACCACCCGACACACCACCCGACCTCGCCTCCACCACCACCATCTCCTCTTCCTCTCCGTGACCACAACACCACCATCGCACCATCTCTTCCTTCCTCACCTCCGGCCCCTTGCCTCGCCTCCGATCTGGTTCGGCTGCCACTGCAACAATGAGGCCGCCACTTTCTCTTCTCGCTCCTTCCTCACAGTCGACGCCGTCCAGTGGATACAACCCAAGCTAGCCGCCGGGTTGCGTCAAAACCAACGACAGGCGACGCCAGCAACTGCAGCCGACGCCGCTTCTCCCTGGCATCGTTATCCCTTGGATAGGCTACGGCGTTATCCCTTGGATTAGGACTCGGATCCATAGTTTGCATTAGTGTCGCATACAGTGTCTTTGTGAGTTATTAAGTCTTCCGCTGCGCTATTTATTGTTATTGTTGGGCCTTGGGCCAGTTGTGATGTTATTGATGTTTATATTTTGGACTGTTGAGCCAGAGTTACTGATGTATACACTGTATGCTGGGCTTTGTTTGGTTGGGTCGTTACAGTTCCGGCACGTGTTTACTGTGTATGGTAAATACGGGTCGGGGCGTTTCATTTTGGTAGCAGAGCGGGTGTTAGGTCTTGTTGGGTAGTCCTTGTGTGTTTGTTGTTCTTGTTTGCATAGTTCGCTCCATTTGTTTATTATTTTATATCATTTAGTTAGTGCATTATGGATCCAGTCAAGGGACGCCAGCTGTCGCAGAACATACACATAAGAGGTAATTGATGCCATAAATAAGCGGAAACATAAATATTATTAGTATTACTAAAAACATTAATATTACATTGATATTTTATATATAAAAAAATACATTCATCTTCTCGGTACAACATTGACCCTGAAGCTATTGGGGTCATTGTTGATGTTCACTCTGATGTTGTCGTTCCACGAGAACCACATGCCGCCTGCGTTGTTCTAGCCAGGAAGCTCGAACCGGTTAGCTAGAGGGAACCGAAGTGGGATGACACCGTGATCGTCTTCAGGCTGCCATTGGGTCTCCATGAGAAGAATCATGTTGGGCTTGTACTGGTTCTTCAGGTCCCTCAGGGTACGCGAGAACTCCTAGGAACGCCTACCGATTCCTCTACAGTTCCACACCAGTAGTCAGGCCTTTGGCCAAGTTGCGGGTAACCGAGTGACTCTGAGCATGCTCTGGGCAGTCATCGAGAGCTGGTAGTAGGTACCTTGGTCCAGGAAATGGCAAGTGGGCTCAAGGTTGAATTCCTGAAGTCTTTCAAAAATGAAAAACATGACGGAATTGGCCGAGCCATAGAAGGAGGTCCTCAGCGTGCCTTGGTCCTCTAGGAAGAACGTCTCTTCCATGGGAGTAACGAAGAACCTCGACGAGTAGAGTTCGTCGACGAAGACCAGATGGGGCATCCTGCCGAGCTCGTTCGGTAGTTCCTCCGGGCGTTCGTTGATCATGCTGTAGGCCAGCTGGTTTCTCCTGCCGAGGGAGGCACCTTCGACGAAGAAGACGGATGATGGAGCAGGCATTTTGACTTGGCGATTTTGTGTCTTTTCTGGACGTGTTTTGTGTTTATTTTTCTAAACGTGATACACAACTCTCTTTCAAAATGCTTTTGATGATTTACATCTCACCACTCCGTCTTTTATACTTTTATGGGGAGCGTGATTACCGTTTTGTTTTTCAAAGTTTAGACCCCACCTATCCCCGGGAAAGTCTAAAGGATTTTCCGGTGATGGGAAAAGTAGATTCCCTTCACAAAGCTCCAAATCGTTTTCATTCTTCAAGGTGTTGTTTTTGAAAATTTTGTCGTTGCTTCATTTATTACTTCATCACTTTATATGTTTTTCGGACTACAAACGCAAGTGTTTTTCAGCTCTTTTCCATCTCACGATTTTCTATCGCCCTGGCTACCTTGGCATTTTTTTTTATGGCTTCTACTATATTTTCCTGCATCTTTTATCACATGCATCCGTGACCGTTGAGGCTAGATTGATGGGGCCATACCTAGAGTAGAGTGCATCTGCGACAAGGTTACACCTGTTTGGACAACATGAAGGGATGCGATATCTGGAAGACGTTTTTGGCTTGTGGACAGGTGGATATCGTTTCTTTCGAGGGACACAGGACGTGCTCGTGATCATCGCCTTGCGAGTTAACGGATGTCTTTTTCACGAGGGGAACCGACGTTACAGTTAGCTGAGCATGTTACGTTTCTCGGGATCGGGGATGTTTACGACCGATATGAGCACTGATCATGAAAATATGTTTTGTTTTAACTTTTTTTTTATATATGTTTTGGATTTGTTAAACGAATTTTGTTTTTAATTTCTTCATGTTTGATTTTACGTCCTTATTGTCAATTTTTATTCTGCGTTGAGAAGTTTTAATTTTTCTATTTAACATAAGACTTTGAAACATAAGAGTTTTGTTTTAAAAAGAAAGCTTATTGTATTTATTCATAAAGATTTTACAACGGAGAAGAAGTACTCTATTGAGTTACATGCTTCTCTAAGTCTTTTACAAGCTTTTGGATGTTTTTGACGTGGGGAAAGAGTTCCGCGCACGCCAGCTCTATCTGCATCACCGCCGAGCTGACCTTCTTCAGTGAGACGTTCAGCTGCGATAGTGTCTGCAGTGGAGTGCTTTCAGCCGTTGCTTTGCCCTTCTGATCATCAGCTTCTTTGCCGGCATGCTTCTTTCGCTGTCTTGGGGAGACCACCACATCTTCCTTTAGACTGATGGTGCCTGTCTTGAACCGCTTCTTGGGAGGTTCTTCATCAGAGCTTGTCGGGAAAGCAGTACCACCAATTTAGCTGTTGTCCTCAAAGTCTGAAGTGGTTCTTGATCTTAGTGGAGAGTCTATGGCTGAGAGTCAGTGTCTCAGTTATGAGGTTGGTATTTATAAGCGAAGGAGATGTCGCTTAAGGGTATAAGCGGTATCTCATGTTGAGTTTGGACACCTGGTGGAGTATACCAAAAGCTTATCGTGGTAGGACCCACGGATAAGACAAGGAATTTCGGGGACGAAATTCTTTTTAAGGTGGGTAGATTTTTACCGAGACTGTAAAAGTCTTTTTACAGTGATTTACCAAAAGAATTAATCTTGGGTATTTAATTCAAGGTAAATCGGGCGTCGTTTTTCGAAACCTAGGTTTTTCCTGCGCTTGGGATTTTTTCGTGAATTTTTCGGACCTAAGTTGGTATTTTTCGGGTCCCCGAATCCTCAGAAAAATCACACCGGAAAATAACCAAGGGGGTATTACAGTTATTTTTTGGTCCGGACGGGACACGACTGCATGATTAAGTCATGCAGCCGCCTCTTCCCTGTGCAGCTCGTGATTTGTTTTCCTGTGCGCTTGTGAAAACTTTTTCTTTCTTTTTCCCGTTCCTTCATCTGTCTCTCCAGTGCATGCCATCATCTCCATCTCTTCTCTGCCAAAATCTTCTCTGCAAATACTACAAAAACAACAACGATACACACATACCAGTCTTCCTCCCCTGCAGCTAAAACCAGAGAAAAAAATAGTAATAAAAAATACTAAACAATAAACACACACCACAGAAGCCACCAACCACCCGACACACCACCTGACCTCGCCTCCACCACCACCATCTCCTCTTCCTCTCCGTGACCACAGCACCACCATCGCACCATCTCTTCCTTCCTCACCTCCGGCCCCTTGCCTTGCCTCCGATCTGGTTTAGCTGCCACTGCAACAATGAGGCCGCCACTTTCTCTTCTCGCTCCTCCCTCACAGCCGACGCCGTCCGGGCGACGCCAGCAACTGCAGCCGACGCCGCTTCTCCCTCGCGTCGCACCGCCAACAACCGCAGCGTCCACCTTTCCTTCCTCGTCGCTCCTCCACCTCTGCCGCCGAGTTCTCCCCGTCCATCCCACGCGCGACAGCCAAGTTGCGACACCGCCGCCCCGAAGTGCCGTCCTGCTGCAGCCGACGACCTCCACCAACAACCGCCCTCGCTCACACCTTTTCCTCCTCTGCTCGTGGTCTCGCCATGCTAGCACGCTGCGTCGCACCGATTCGTCGCCGGGCCGATCGCGTCGCCGCCGCCTTTGCAAGGTGAGCTGGGAGGAAGATGACCCGTATGGGTCATGGTTAGGGCAGGTTGACCCGATAGATAGATGGGTTTTCAGGGTTGTGGTTTGGGCTGGATGGTATGAGTTGGGTTATGCTGATGGGTTTGGAGCTTGTGGGCTGGAGTGAAATCTAGGCCTGCTGCTTGGGCTCACACCTGGGTTGCTGGGTGAAGCCTATGCAGTAGGCTGGGCTTGTCCAATTGGCCCAGTCCGTTAAATAAAAAAAAGAAAATACCTATATATTTGTAAAATATATATTTTCTGGAAAACAAATATATATATGGTTATAATTTTTGGAAATAGACAAAATAATAAACTTGACCAGATATAATATATCCTTTGGAAAATTACTTATATACTATGGAAATGTTTTGGTGAAATGTATATATGCGATAACATGGATAATTTTGGAATAACTTTTGGAAATAAATATGGTTATAAACTGGATAAATTAAATAAAAATAAAAAGATATATTTTCTGAAAATATATATATATGGTATACCTAAGTAATATTTCTGGAAATAGATTATTATGTTGATAATATAATTGTTTGGGGATGTATTATATCTTTAGAAAATAAATATGCATACCTATATTTATTTTTAGAAAATATGTTTATATGGTTATAATTTCTGGAAAAAGAATACATATAGTATAATAATAATTTTCTGGATATATATATATATATATATATTTATATTTAATTTATGTTGCTAGGAAAATAAAGAATATGACATAATTTATTGTATGAAAGTATTTTTTGATTGAGTTTTTGGGTGTTTGTCACTGTGTCTTTTGGTATAAAGGATAATGGGTTAAATAATAAAATGTGATAAGGATGTCGTTCTTCGGTTTTGGATGGGATGTCTATCCCGGTATTTTGGTTAGGGAAGTTGATCCCTGTGATTTGGTTTTGAATGATGATAGTATAATTGTCACGTGGTAAGTAGTGGTACGACTCGATGGTTTAAGACCGTTTTGTGGTGGCCATGACCTGGGTTACTTGTGATAAGCATGTCTATGCTTGGGATGTCTATCCCGTGATTATATTTGGGATGTCTATCCCTGGGTTACTATTTTGGGATGTCGATCCCTGGGCTCTCTTGGTTTGGTCTGGCACCCGAAATATGTTGATAATCAGGTCTGACCTATAGCTTATCCGTGACGGGGCCCGGAAAGATAAAATTGGAAATTGGATTTTGTTTAAGTCTTTTTGGTCTTGGACCAGTTTTGGGTCGTGTCTTTTGGTTTGGTATATTTTGGCGGTTTTTGCCTGTTTTCGACCTTGAGTAATTTTTAGTGTTGCATATTGATCGTCTATCCATGGTTGTGAGCACTTCGGACTCACCCCTCACCTGCGGGCTGTCATCCCGTAGGTTGAGTTATTTGTGATTCAGGCTTGATGCATTCCAGACAGGCTGCGGCGTTATCCTTGGACAGGACTCGGATCCATAGTTTGCATCAGTGTCGCATACAGTGTCTTTGTGAGTTATTAAGTCTTCCGCTGCGCTATTTATTGTTATTGTTGGGCCTTGGGCCGGTTGTGATGTTATTGATGTTTATATTTTGGGATGTTGAGCCTGAGTTACTGATGTAAACACTGTAGGGCTTTGTTTGGTTGGGTCGTTACAGTTCCGGTACGTATTTACTGTGTATGGTAAATACGGGTCGGGGGGTTTCATTATATATAATGTAAACAATTTTTTTTTTAATCTAGACAAATGGATACACATTGTTTAGAATTAGTTTTAGTATTATGAAAAGAATTTATAAATCAATTATTATTGATAATATTTTTTATTCCTTTAATATTCTAAATTATAAAATTATATTATTAATAAATTAGATTATTAAATTAGATTATTATTTTTTAATAGTAGTTGTTCATGTTGATAGTTTCGTTAACAATTCCATTGTACTTCAATTTTTTTCCTTTATAATTCTTGTTGATAATAACTTCAAATATATTAGTCATGAATTATTGTGATAGTACAATGACTACATTTTAAATTCCAGGTGAGCATAGGGAGCAAAATTCACTTTTTCTCTGATTAGGATTTTGCCATATTTCCTTTGTTGCAGGCAATGAGAAACATAAAAAGAAAGAGGGAGAAGCTTACCAGGGATGGCTGCTGCATGATATCATGCGTGATGTCGATCAAAAGAACTTCAGAGCTTATATTCTAGAGCATTGTCTATGTCCCGTTAGGTTATATGCGATAATCTTAATTTGGCATCGAAACAATCTTAGGTAATAATAATATTAACAATTAATGACTTATAATTTATTAATTATAATAATATTAATAATTATAAAGAAGAGTATTTTTGTAATAACTTATAATTTATTATGCCTTTAATTATAATAGGAAAGAGAAGGGTAGTTTGGTATTTCAATTTCGCAAGTTTTGGTGACTTCGTGCTTTTATATATAATATAGATTGAATAAAACTTAAGAGAGATATTTAGTTTGCTTATTTGATACACAATTGAAGTCTTCAAAAAAATTGTGGCCATTTTTTGTTAAAATTATATTTTTTTTCTTTCACATTGGCATCTTAACTCAATCTATTTTAAAGAAACATCAACTGATTCAAATTAATTCGGTGAGGTTGCCTTCCTAAACCTTGAATCCGAGATACAACCAATTGATCTAATTCCATAGTTGACACATACAATTTTACACCACCCATAAAATGTTATCTCAATTTTGTCCTTATGTATACGGCGTAGCATGAAACATGTAGAATTGTATGAGGGAACATTTTCCATCCTGTTGAAAAACAATCAATGATTTTATGTTGCTGAAGATGAAGAAGATTAAAGAGTATATAGAGAGGAAGGAGTTAGAAATAACCGGGAGCACAACCCCGTTCTTCATACTTTTTATTTCTGTTCATTCATCTATATATAATACATAAGGAGGGGGATGAAGTTCAGTTTAGTCCCTCAAAATGACATTCACATGATTTTGGTCCCTCTAAACAATATATTTATAACACTCCCCCTTGAATGTCATTGTGCATTGAGTAGAATACGCTTTAGGAAGAACTGCCTCATTAAAAATCTTACCAAGAAAAACCCAGTGGGATAAAAACTTGGTGAAGGGAAAAAGAGTGCAGTGCGTATTCTACTCCCCCTCATTTTGGCCTCCGTTGACTTCTTTGATGTCGTTGCATGCCAATCGTCCTTGTCAGCTTCTGGTGACGTGTATTTTGTCTGATCATTTTTGGTACATTATTATTTCAATTGGACAGAGTTAGCAGCATTATCTTCATGATTTTGTCGTTGGAGCGTCTATCTTGCCATCTTGCTTTTGTAGTCCCGATGATATCGCAATATCATGTGTAAAGTTGTAGTTGATGTCCGTCTGTGCTTTGTGTGGACTAAATAAGGGATCTACATCTGCAAAAATCAACTTTACTCTCTTTCGGATTTACAGGATTACATATTTGTTATTCC
>JAKUCV010000176.1:346692-396657 GCA_028386065.3 Turnera subulata | reverse complement strand
ATCCGGCGAAGGCTCGGGAATTTTCCGGCGAGGCTCGGGAAAATTCCGGCGAAGGCTCGGGTCTCGATTTTCGGCATTTTTACGGTATATTGGATGTACAATTTGTATTCATTCATGGCATGTATTTATATTCGGAATTGGGTTATGTATTTAATAGTGATTAGTGGAAACCGAGACGGGTAGAACCTTAGGCCGGTAAATACCGACACTGGTAGAACCTTAGGCCGGGATGGACTTGGACTCGGATTAACTTTGGATTTAAGTAACGGGCTTTGAGCCCAATCATATAATTGGTTAATTACGGTCTTGAGGAAGTGGGCTTTAGGCCCGGGAAATTAATATTGGGCTTAGATTGGACTTAGGCCGGGAATTTATAAACGATATAATGAGTGGGCCATAGGCTCGGGAATTTACTTTTGGACTTAGTTGGGCTTAAGCCCGGTGAACCTTAGGTCCCGTACTTGGAGTTTGGTGATGAGAACATTAAGTCGGGTTTAGACCCGGGAATTACATAGTCGACTAACTTGGGACGGGTTTAACTCAGTTGAGCATATAGATACCATGCATGCACAGTTGTGATTATTGTTTTGTAATTTGTTGTGTGTGCCGGTATTCAGGCACGGGTGTTACCTCGGGAGCTGGTGGATCAGTTCTGGGAAAGACTCCACAGGACAATCGTCGTTGAGGTGACTTTATATGTTTATTTATGTTTGTTTGCATGAGCTCGTTGGAATGGTTTGTTTGAGTTGCATGCTTGTTTGCTAACATGCTGTAATCTGTATGGTGTGCCTAAGTGTATTATTTGATTATGAGCAGGATGTTGGATTTGTTATGGATTATAACATGTGATGTGATTTTGGGTGCTTGTGTGATGTGTTGTGGGTCGGAGACCCGGTTATTTGATTGAGATGTCTTTATCACACTACCCTGTTAGATCACAGTTAATGGCACACATAAACTCATAATTTGTGAATAAAGATAATGTACAGTAGAAGTTAGGCTACTGTGTGCTGATGACCGGTTGTTTCGAGCGGGAAGTGATACCCCTCGGGTTGGCTTGCGGATTGGCAAGTGTTATGCAGTTTTGCATGTGGGTCTGTGATGACCGGTTTCTACCTCCCTCCTTCTACCTCCCCCTTTCTACCTCCCTCTTTCTCTCTGTCTCTCTCTCTCTCTATGGTTATGTTGGGCTTCGTGCCTGGTTTATATGGGCTTCGTGCCTGGTTTATTTGGGCTTCGTGCCTGGTTGTCTCATGAGACGGGACCGAGCTCGACGCACACAGTAGGGGGCCCTGAACAATAAAAAGTAATAAGAAATCTTATAACACAACAGATGAAGAATAATAAACTATATGCTTGATTGTGTTGACATGTTTGTACTGATTGTTGTATGTTTGCATGCATGACTTGTTACTCTGCTTTCCTTTCGGACCTGATCTGCACACTCTCATAATTAGATATATATTGCTCACTGAGTAGGCGACTCACATAATCGCCAACGTTGTTTTTCAGACTTTAGATAGCGTGCAGTCACTTCCTTCTTTTCCCGGAGTACGGACGTGGACATCCCAGCAGGTAGCTGTGCTTGTTCTCCCGGTTTGATCCATAGTGTCGGCATGCATACTGTCTTCTCATATTTTATTCCATTTATTTCTTCCGCTGCATTGGATTTATATTGAGATGTCACTTTTGATTTTGGATTGTTATCGGCGGATTGCCGGGATTTACCATTGATGTTATTCGGCAGGATGCCGGGTTTGATTTGAGGCTTGCTAAGCCGGTTGACTATGTAGTTATGACATCTCTTTTTATTGAGGATTTTGGATAATGTTTTTGATATTGATTTTCGTGTCCCGGGTTGCAAGGGCATTTTGGTAATTTCCTTAAGTTTTGATATTTTATTGTTAAATTGGGACACGGGTGTTACATCATGTGTCTCGGTGGAAGTAGATGTAACTTGGTGGTTGTTATGGAACTATGGTGGTTTGGATCCAGCAACAGATTACGGTGTTGGAGGGAGTGTTGGTTATGGAGAGGTGCAAATGGTGTATCGAGTTGTACATGGCGCTGAGGATTGGCTGTTGGTTAATTTCCTGGCAAAGTTCCAACGAGCGGGTTTTGATGACAGAATACGTTGGGTAAGCTCTTGGACCCGATTCACATCTACGGCTCGGGATTGGGCTCAGTGCACTAACGGACTCGAAAAACAAGCTGAACGTGCCAAGACCCATTTTCTCGGGACAATAATAACTGTTTCTTTAATGGCTTGGTAAATACGGATATAATTAATTATATATGTTAATGAAATAATTAATTCAACCAACGTATTTGATTAATAATTGTTTATGGTTTCACTCGGATTACAAGATAATTAATATTCTATAATTTTTTTTGAAATAATACTTTGGTCACCTAAGAATTTATAAAAGCGACCATAAAATATAAGTTTAGTCAATATAAAATAATAGGTATGTTATTATTATCATTATTGACTATTTATCGGATAAGTTATTCCGTTCGATTTAAGATATTAACTAAGCTGTGATATTAAATAGTTTATGAATTTTATTATTTGATTAAAATACTTACATCAATCGGGTTTATGATTTATAGATACTATATGTCAGTTTTACTTATCGGTTATGTAAAAACTATCAATTATGTACTCAGAGCTATACGTATATATAGTTGTTATTTTCTGGGAATATTATTTTCTCTAAGATATTTGGGCTACTATTATTTAAGGTTTTACTTGGGTAATAATAATAATTAATAATCTCATGATTTTCCACTTTACTAGAATAATATTTGGGTTATTAAAATAATCACTAATAGAAGCCAACAAGTCTATATACAGTATTGTAGTTAATTTATACAATCTTTTATTCAGCTAAATAATCATAATGGCCCATAATATTTATCTATTTATCAGTTTATTTTATTATCTTGTCAGTTATATAATCTAATTATCACCTATAATATTATTCTGGTATCACTCTTTTGTATTGGTAATTATCAGAAGTATTACTACTCTTCTGACATATTACTTATTGAATATTATGTATTAGTTAAATTGGTTATCAATTATTTGTGATTGTTTATACTATTAACAGGATATAAATTATTTTTTCTAATAGTTGGTGGTACTATTTATTTACCAAATATATATATTTACTACGATATATATTGAACGAAATGCCCAAAGAGCCTTTTGGTATACTTTTATAACCATACGGTATGTCTCTGAGGGATTATTTTAATATTACTCGTACATATCATTATTTATTATAATTATTATGACTTACCAGATGTGGTTAATTTAATATTTATTTGTAGGTTAAAATAATATTTTCATTTAATCTAACCCTTTGGAGAATTTTTTTGTATTATCATCGGTTATATTATTCTACCAGTTTGCATCATTTATCGGCTTCACTATTGGTATTATTTTCGTATTTATTAACTATCAGTTCTTTATTGAGAAATTATTTATTTCAACAAGACTCACTGTATTTTTTTGGAAATATTTATCAAGGGTGTAGTTTTATTTAACGGTTAGTATAACCGAATACAGTCTTGAACAACAATGATAGATTCAGTGTAGGATAAGTCGAAAAATAATTGTTTGCAACCACTTTCATGCCATTCTATTCTGCATTTTGAGTGACTATATTCTTGCTATAATATATAGGAACTAGTATGATGAGACTTGACTAATACCAGCATCCAAGGAGTATCAGGTGAGGATATAAACTTATAAACTTCGGTATGTTGCCTGTGATACTCCAGTTGTTGTCTAAATTGTTTGATATTATGATTGTACTTTTTATGCCTGCCTTGATTATTTTATGCTGGATTCTGCGATGTTTCTTGTGATACCTGGTCTCGGTGTGCTTGGTGACCATTGCAGTTTGTCTAATTGTGTCGATTCTGTTGAGACTTGCAATTTGATAGTGAGGATAGATAACCTTTAGCATGTTGCCAACAATACTCTGTTGTGATTTCTGCTGTTATTCCTTGTTTATACAACTGAGTTTGCTATTCTGTAACTTACGATTTCCGTAATTTTGTGATATGGAATTGTTGATGATGTTAGGCTGTAGTAGGAGTCCTGATCTGTTAGCTATGGTTTAAAAATAATTAATTGAGATACCGGATATAATTTGGGATGTGTTGTTCCTAGAGGAGCTGTGAGGCCGAAAGCCTGCTTGGGAACTGTGACACTGGGAATTATATAGATAACTGATGATGTTATAATCTATACACTTAGGTGTCACGTGAAAGTAGAGGTACGACTAGGTGGATAGCCGACTATAAAAAAATGATGTTTTATTGGGTGGCCATTATATTGTTGTTCAAGGATGTCGATCCTTATTGATATTGTGGAATGTCTATCCCGTGTTTGATGTATTGTGGGATGTCTATCTCGTGACTGTGTTTTGTGTGGGATGTCTATCCCATGATTGTGATTTTCACGCTGGCAACTGGATTATAAAAAAAAAAATGACGGAGAGTACCTTAGGGTTAGCTAACCTAACTTCCAAGTACGACCACAGCTTATCACGTGACAGGGGCCCTAATAATAGAAATGATACTAGCTAAGTCTGTCTTAGGAAGTATGGAAACAAAAGTCAGTTAGTATGAACTGGTCAGGTATGGATATGGAGTCACATCATTTTTTATCAATGTTACTTGCAATGACATGATTTTGAGTAATGCTTCTCCATCTTGTTAGTTGTTGTATATGGTTGTGCTTGTAACTATTCTGGTACTATTGCAATGTAGTGTCCTGTTCCAAGATGTACATAGTTTGGATGTTGTACTCTTGCTAATCCTTATCTGTTTACTTTGATGTTCTCCCAAACTTGATGCTTTTGAGTAATTGTAGTTGCTTGTATAATGTGGTTTATTGGTTTATTGGTGAGACAGTGGTTGGTGTCACCCCTCACATAGTCCTTGCAGGTCCAATCAGGAGTGCATTCCGACGGCTATGGCTTACCTCGGACAGGACTCGAATCCATTAGTTTGCATCAAGTATTGCATATCGTGTCTTGATAAAATAATTGCTTCCCTTGTGCTATTGTTTGATGTCCCCGAGATCGGGTGATGTGTTTATGATATTGGGCCGATGGGCCGATTTTTTGTTATGTACACTTTTTGTGCCACTTATCGGCACTGTTACTCAGTAATCACTATATATTAGGTAAATGGAAGTCGGGGTGTTTCACATCATTACAAAATCAGTCCAATTTTTATCTTAATGTATCTCTCCAAATTTAAAACTAAATAGTACATATGCCCTATCAGACAAGACAAGAAAATAGAAAATAAAACTTACATCGACATAACCTCCCAAAAAGTATTCTAAAAGGATTATATCTTAATAAAAATTAGGGAAATAAAATTGGAGCACCATTTGTGCTGTTTCCGCCACTTCAGGATGTAACATAACTTTACATACTTCCTCTCCTACAGCTTGGAATTCTTCATATCTTTCTGGAGAAAATTTATTCAAATCAAAGTTGAGAAGAGTTTTATTCAAATCAAAAGTGAGCATCACCTCTTTTTTTTATTCCTTCTCTTCTTGTACTTTTTCAGGCAAGCTTTTATAATTCACTTCCAAGAAATTTTCATACTCCATAAACTCTTCTTCATTCAATGAATCTTTCACATACATTTCTTGAAAATCCATCATTCATCTTATCACAACGCTACACAAATGTTTATCCTAGTTTTTTGAATTAGAAAGGCATTAGGAATAAATAAAAAATCGGATCCTTTCATGAAGAATTACTAACCAATTTTACTTTATGTTTTTAATAAAATTATGTCAACAATATAGTAATTCTTCATATGAAATTAACAAGCACTTATAGTATATTTTCTAATTCATTTGATTATACTATTCAAGATTGACATAAAACTAACATATATAGTACTATAATGAAGATGAAATATCATATTGAAGTTGGATCTTGAAAGTAATAATAGTGCTGTGACATATACTTAATTATATGAATTAATTTAATGCCTCAGAAAATCATTTAATGCTTGCAAAAAAAAGTTCGGTAATAATATGTCAAAGAATCTTTTAGAGAATGGTAGATCAATAGATTAAAGTAATAGGAAAGTCTTGTTTTAAAGAAATACCATATATATAAATATTTAATTTCGCTCCTTGGTTCTTTCTCTTTTATTTCGAGTTTGTTGTAATATATTTAGAGAAGGTTGTCATCAATACATTAAAATAATATGAAAGTCATGTACTAAAGAAAGACCCTATATAAACAAATTTAATTTCCCTCCTTTTGGTTCCACCTATTTTTTTCATATACAATGAAAGATGTATATAGAAGATTGTCATTCTTTATAAGCTACGGTCTAAACACGCAAAAAAATTATTCTTATTGTTTTTCTTTCTGAAAAATAAAATTTAAAATGGCAACCAGTAAACTTTTTCGCCAAAGCAATGTAAACTCCATTCGAACTAAAGCAACATACACTATTACTAGTCCATCACTTGAAGCCAGATCATCACCACTCGTCACTGATGGAGCCCAAGATTTGCCTCATGCAATTTATCTTGTCCAAGTGTCGACAACAATTTAGGTAATTTTTTTATTATTTTTCTTTCATAGTCGTAATTTTCTTTATTTTATCGCCCATGATTATTGATTCCACCAAAATTACTTTTTCTCCTATGCTTTTTTTTATCTAAATGATAAAAGCAAAATTAGGGGTTGTTACTTAACACTGTTCATGTTTACAATGCACATGTCTTAAGCCTTACTGTAAACTAGTATAATGTTTTAAAAATTTTTTATAATTAGTTTTTTTTACCCTTCTTGGGGAACAATAAAGACAGAATTAATAGATCTATTGTGGATGTGTATTCACACCCATGTGTATGTGCTTTCAGTTATCGAATGTTTTACTCATGAAAATAAAAACCTAATAAGATTTTGTAATTTTTCTTTTATTGATGGTGATAGTTAGGGTATATTATCATTTTTTTTTTCACAGAAATCTCTCCCAATCCCACCAAGAAAGATTGGAGAAGAGGGCCAACATATGGTAAAAATTTTCAGAAAGCCTTTGGCTAGAAAATGCCAGTGCATATTTCGCTCACACTAAGAAGATTAGTCGATAACGAAGAATCAGCCAAGCTATCTAGTCAACTTGGTGTAGTGGCTTAGGAATATATGGTTATCCGACTGGATGGAAAAAACTTGAAAGGGCTGAAATCAACCATGCATTTGATCACTTGAGGGTAAAAAAATTTATTAATTCCTTTTTCTTGTTATTAAAATAAAACTTAAACAGATTAATGTGAGATTTCATTTTTTTCCTTTTATAGTTGTTTTTAATTATCGTGAACAAAGAAATGCCATTGTTCAAAGAAGCATTGACGACATATTATAGAATCGAAGTAGAAATTGTTGAAATCGTTCATATTGCAATTGTACGTATTTTATTATATTTTAAATTTATTACTTTTAATTATTTATGTACTATAATTATGATTTGTTGTATAAACTTTAAGCAGAGTCAAAACAAACTAAATGGTCAAGTGTATGATAGGATTACACTTATCAAACATACTCACTATCATAATGAATTATGGGCAAAAGGTGCTGAGGAAAAAAAATGTAAGTAGCTTTATTTTATTTTAGTTTAAAACATTTAAAGTTACATATGACAAATTTGTTATTTTAAAATTTAATAGTTTTTTTCAATTTCTTGTACAATGAAATGATGGAGAAGCTAAGCAATCCACCTAATGGGATCCCAGTGAAAATAAATAAAATTAAATTTGTGATACAATACTTGGAACGAGGTCTTGTTATGTCAAAGGTTGAGGATATGAACTAACGCCCTCAAAATCTAACATGTTAGATGATAAAAATCAAAGACTTTGTGAACAATTTATAGCTTGTGTGGTATCAATTCCAAATGATATTTTTGTCCCTGTATACATATTTATAAGTAGTACATTACCCCGTGCATCACACGGGTTATGTACCTTTTTATTTTTGAATAATATATTTCTTATATAACAATTTAACAAATTGTACATACGTTAGGTTTTATCTTTTTTTTTTTTCTCTAGTTTTCTTTCAATCTCTTTCTTTTCCTTTTACTTGACACTCATTTTATATATTTTACATTTTGATTGTGATATTTGATAATATATATTATATTAGCTTATTTTAAAATAATTTTTACTTCATTAATAATAGTTGTTGAAAAATAGAAAAGATTTACTATTTGTATTTTATACATTAATAATATTTGTATTAATTTTTAATTCTTTTTTAATTTTAAAATTTTTTTTATTATGCAATATTTTTTCTTATATATTTTTTAAACATATATCTTAATTTTTTTGAAGACTTAAGTCGATTAATATTCTATTTTATAAAATAAAAAATGGATAAATTTTTATTCATTTACAAAAAAATAGAAAATTAATGAATTCTTATAATAATTTTAAAAAAACATGAGTTTTTTTAATTTCTAATAACTTACAAAAAAAACTAAATAATAACTATAATTTTTAATAATTAAAAAACTAAATAATAAATGAATTTTTAATATGATTTGTTTTATTTACATATAGACAATAGTTGTAAAAACATAAAAGATGAAAACATACCTTATGAGAAAGATTTGCATAACTTGGTAACCGTAATTGTCCTACACGAATAAACGAAAATAAATGTGGAGATGAGAAAGAAAAATACAATTAAAAAGCAATAAAAAATACAATTGAGAAAGTAAAATGCAATTGTGAGGATGACGGAATGAAAGAGAATGTTTTAGACATTCAGAAAGTGGAAAAAGAGGGTGAAAGACAAAAACTGTTTCTGGGTATGACTGAGGATGGATTGTTAAGAAATTGTGATAGACTAAACAAGATCTTTAAAAAAAATTACATTGCATCTTATCAAGATATAATTCTTATCACTATTTTCGAAGGAGATACTTCAATAATTGAACAAATTGACAGAGTAGACAAAAAAAAAAAACTAATTGCAAAACAAAATTAGAGAAATATGAAGCCATATGTCTAATTTGTAACCTTCCTAAATTTCCACCTGTCATGTCTACAACCAATTCAGAGTCGTGCCTCTGTTATATATATATAGATTTTGCCATAATATTTCATTTTGATTTTATAACTTTTAATATGCATACATAGACAAAAAAGTTCTTAGGAATTGAATTCATTTCACATGTGGGATTGATACCAAATAGACGGTTAAAGAATCTCCTTAAAAGAATCAAGACTTGGAAAATGTGATTGGTGGATTAGGAGATCAAATCAAAATGCAATAAGAAGGAATGAATAATATGGCTAGGAGTACTGCACTAGGAACAGCTGGAATAATGCTTCCTTCAAACAATCCTATCTCTTGGTAATGTGATTTCTTTAATATTTTCTAATATTTGTTTTTATTCTTTGTTTGGTTGTAAAAAAAAGTTGTAAACCCTCCTAGTCTGAGTCGAGTCGGGTTTGCAGAGGGTTAAGTGGTAAACCTTCCTTTTTATTTTCCAAACAAAATAAAGGCACTCTTTCTTGCATTTTGATGTTTGCTTTGGTATCTGTTTTTTACATGCATGGTAAATGTGGATATAATGTGCTGGATGAACTCTCTAAAATCTATAGAAATCAACCTAAGGACTAAAATCGAATAAAAAAATATTGGCATAACTCTTGAAAAATTCATCTTAAGAAGCGATTATTTGGTAAAAACAAGAAATGAAGGTCTATGCACAAGAGTGCGCCTCTCAATAGCCACAGCAAGATGCGTTACAAGAAAAAGAATTCAGGCCAAGGGTGCCCTATGACGGCTAGAAGAGGGAATTTCCGACATCGACGAATCAACTAGTATTGATGGATGAAGAAATCTCATATTCAAAGCAAGATCGATCAAGGGGTGGCCTGAGCAGCAATCAAAAGAATTAAAAGGGAGGTGGAAGATGAACAAAGCGTGGCCTGAGGGGCAAGATCAGAGATGAGCAGAAAAGACCAAAGGAGTTCCACCGAGAAGGATAAGCTAGCTCGAGATTTCAGTAAGAAGCATCGCGTAGATTGACAATCAAGATGAAAGCAAGTGTTCGAGAGTTAAATGGATGATTGACATGTCAAATTGTTGAAAAAAGAACTACATAAACCTGATTCCACGTGCTAAAGAAATAAAAACAAAAAAATAAAAAAAAAAGAGCCATGGATACGTAGGAAGCCTAACTTGGATCTAGTCCTTCTTTCCACAGATAAAAGTTCAAAGGTTGACAAAATAGATATAGGTAGTTTGTTCACTAATTTTTTCACATGCATCATGAATGGAAAGAGTAGCTATCTAGAGTAGAAATTAATTTTTCTTGTGCCTCTTGTTGCCGCCATTGTTAACAATATCGGAAGATTTGGACTCCGGAGATGTGGTCAATTCCAAGTAGAGTTCCCTCATGAAGAAAAGAGATTACTCAGATTCAAATGTGTACTTTTCCAACCACTTCAAGTAGAGTGTAGAAGGCCGCTTCCTGTACCGGGAGCTTACCTCTTCTTTTATAATTGTGTCTCAGTTCCCACTAAGGCATTTGGTCACCTTAGCATCCATGGGCTTTTGAAGAGGAGGTTGAATGGCAGGAGGAATAGACTGGGTCTGAATAGATTGCCTAAGAATCCTTGCAGGGCGGTAGTGAGTGGATTTGTCAACACCGGGAAGCGGCACGAAATCCAAAGAAAATGTGTGGAGCACCACTTCGTCTATCCCAAGCCAACAACAAAGCCAAAAGATTTTGTCGCCTTTGAGATTCTTAATGAATATGATCCACTCCCAAATAGAAGAAAAAAAAGTGAGGATTTGACGATTGCAAAAGTTTCTGGAAGAATATGACTTGGTGTCTGGACGACCGATCAGCTTAAGATGCTCACACAGCCACATCTGCAAGGGGGCATGGTCAGAATGAAGAAATATGACTTGTGAAGAATAGGAATATTGGTAGATGCATTACCTGGAGAAGTAGGGGAGAACCGGCCATAGGAGCATCAGGGTTGTCAACCAAAGAATCTAAGCATTGGAGGGTCTCGCCTAGTACTATAGGGATCAAGCTCATTTCGTCAAAAGACTGGGCCACCAGCGAACCCATGTGCATGGAACATGTGTGTGATAACCCATGCAATCGATGCCAAAACATTTACTTTATGAGGATAGATGGTTGTGGGATGAGTTGGTGCAATTGGAAAGCAATTAGTTTCAGTTGGCTAGCCATTGGCTTCAATTGGCCAGCAATTGGCTCGGTTTGGTTAATTAGTCTTAAACCCCTATTAGTTTGTTTCAAGTGCTCCAGAGAACTAACTGAAGGCTAAGTGTGGGTTAAGTTAGGGACGTTTTGGCTTAGGTTCTCTGGCTGCAATTTAAGTAGGAGGTGGAGAGGTGCTTGGGCAAGGTGGCAGATTTTGGGGTAAAGGTATTGCAAGTGGTTGTTGACTAAGAGGTTCTGGGGTAAAAGGCTTGCCTAGAGTAGGGAAAAATCCTATGCGGATAATATGAGACAAGAATCAGAATTTTCAGTTGGAGACATGGTTTTTTTAAAGTGTCACCCACAAAAGGAGTGTAACGGTTCGAGAGAAAAGAGAAGTTAAGCCCCCCGATACTTGGGTCCGTTTGAGATACTTGAGAAGACTGGCCAGTTGCGTATCGCCTTGCATTGCCAACGAATTTCTCGCAGATTCACCTGGTATTTCATGTATCGATGCTACGGAAATATTTGTTGGATCCCTAACATGTTTTTTTGGCACCGGAGGAAGTTCTGTTAGGGGAAGAATTGACATATAAAGCACAAACAATTGAAATATTGGATAGGCAAGTGCGTAAGCTTCGCAATAAAGAGATTATTTCCGTGAAAATTATATGGGAAGATCCCTCTGGATCGGACGTTACATGGAATCCAAGAAGGAGATGCTAGACAAGTATCTGCACCTATTTATAGGTAAATTCGAGGACGAATTTTATATAAGGGGGAGGTGATGTGATAACCCATGCAATCGATGCGCCAAAACATTTACATGATGAGGATAGATGGTTGAGGGATGAGTTGGTGCAATTGGCTGGCAATTGGTTTCAGTTGACTAGCCATTGGCTTCAGTTGGCCAACAATTGGCTCAGCTTGGTTAATTACTCTTAAACCCCGATTAGTTTGTATTAAGTGCTCGGGAGAACTAAGTAAAGGCTAAGTGTGGGTTAAGTTAGGGACGTTTTGGCTTAGGTTCACTGGCTGCAATTTAAGTAGGAGGTGGAGAGGTGCTTGGGCAAGGTGGCAGATTTTAGGGTAAAGGGGTTGCAAGTGGTTGCTGACTAAGTTGCTAGCTTGAGCCTTAAATAGTCATGCAAGCACCTCAAGCCCCTTTTCTACCAAAAATTGTGAAAAACACTACGAAAGTAAGAACTTACCATTCTAGAGGTTCTCCCAAGCATCTTGCACACAAAGGAAGGGGGTAAGTGTGCTGGTTTGGAATTCTTAATAGTTTTGGTGCAAATTTACTAGTTAGATGTCCTATGGGCTTGCACAGGGCACCAATTTGGTTTGATGGGAAGCCTAAGGCTGTGATACTATGTGATTTGTTTGTGATGGGGTTTTTGGTTGCGTAGGGGCATTATTTCATTGAGTTGGTGAGCAATTGGCCCTGTGGGAGGTCAATTGGTGCGGTAATTGCGTAGTTGGCTCCGCAGATGGCCAATTGGCCCTCTTGGTGCACCAATGGTCTTATGAGTGACCAATTGGTGAGCCAATGGACACAACAATGCATAGGCTTTTGTGTTTATGTGTTTTTACTTGGTGTGATGCTGCCTAAGTGTTGTTGTGCTCATTGCTAATGTGTTCTATGTATGGGCAGGTGCTAAAACCAAAGAGGCCTTATTTTGTGTAAGTTTTGTTGCCATGCTTGAGATAGTTAATGGTGCTAGCTTGATGGTTGATACGTACTTAATGATGGCACCTATGGTGCAAATTGATGATGAGAAGAAAAGATGATATGCCTTGGCTTAAGACGAGTCCGGTGATCGGGCTGTGCATTTCATGCAAAACAAGTGCATCCATTTCATTGGCATAATGCTGGCTTATTGGTGAGATGATTGATGGACCTTGCAGTACAACATGGTTGCTTGGTCAATAAGATGGCGGAATGTTGTTTTCTAGGCGCTGTGTGTGGTTATGATAGCAAGTCACGTGCACTTCCCGTGACATATCAGTAAAGCCTCATATGTGGGGTTGTGGGTTAAGGAGAAATGTGTTGGCAGCGCTACCAGACCATACAAGTAGGCTCAATGCACATTCTGGTAGCTTACCCGTGGGCTGATCACGGTAGCATGTTGGCAAGTGCGTTTGGATGTTATTTCCACTTGTGTGTGTCATTGTTGTTGCTTATATGACCACTTGTTTACTGAGCTGTGGACTCACCCCCGTTTTCCACTCCCTTGTTTCAAGTTTAGGAGCGCGCGGGTAGTCGGTGTGGAAAGGCCCGGGAGGCGTATTTTGTAGGCGATGGGTACTTAGCCAATCTTGGTTTCTGCTAGACTTTGTATACCTGAAAGAATTGGCATATAAATACACGTAGTTCCCCATTTTTTATGTACAATAATCATGTAAATATGGTAGTTGTGTGTCCAACTTCGTATTTCATACTGTAATGTCCATATCGATGTTGCTACGCATTAGTCGCTTCTGCCCGTCGGGCTATTTTCTGCCAATAAAATTTTGTAGGCCTTTGGGTACCCTATGTTGGCCAATTGGTCGCATTAGGTGCTTGGCCGGTCACGCATAGGCGGGACGTGACAATGTGCCTGAACAACCCAGTAGCAGGAATCCGCTAACCATTACGAGTGCAAAGGCATGATTGCGCCCTTTTCTCCATTCTAATTTGATTTCCTTAGGATGTTCGTCGAGGCTGCCTAGGAAATATTTATTGATGAGTTGAATCAATATTGTGCATTTGGACAAGTCCTGAAGAAAGTTGAGATGTCCCTCCGACAACAAGTGAAACTTTTCGACTTCTTTCTTGATGGCATCAGTATGGGAAACCATGGCAATTTTCCTCATGAATTCGACATCAAGGAAAGCACTGAATTCATCAAGGGTAGGGCAGAGTTCCATGGTACCTTTGCCAAAGCAGAAGATGCGATGATCTTTATCCCAAAAGAAGGCAGCAACACAAATTAGATTCTTATCTACTTTCACAGCAACAAGGTGGAGCAACATGTGCAGCCCTCATGGCTTGTAAACGAGACGAGACATCGGTGGGATACTTGCCATCCACTGGAGAACCCTAGCATGGAAATTCTGGCTCATCTTTGCCTTAGAAGTGTTTGGATCTATTGTAAATAAGTTATGAGGGTCTCTGGGTGCCTAGGGGGTCTGTTTATAGTGGTTTAGAGTCTGTAGAATCGGAGAAAAGACAAGAAAATGAATCCAAAACCGATAAGGAGAAGGAACAGCGACGCATGACCGCCACGTTCATGTGGTCATGTCGGGATGACCGCCGCCTTTGGGCGGTCATGTACCACCACCAGAAGAAAAAAAAAAGGAAAAATGAAAAGGAGAGAGAGAAGGAGAGGGAGAAAAGAGAAGGAAAAGAAGAGAGGAGAGAAAAAAAAAAAAAAGAAACCCCTTTTGTTGACCAAACTATTGAGCCAAGAGGCACTTGTTTGCTATATCTAAAATTACAACAATAAATTCTTTGCTTGAGAATATTGCTATGTGGGTCCCGACGGGTCCAAAAGTTTGATGAATGACTGCTTGGAGGCATGATGCCCCATTTTTTATCTGTTTGGAAATATGATGCACGTGAGGCCTGTTGGGTCCGAAAATTTGATGCTAGGGGTATGATAGCCCTGTAATAAGTCGATCTTGCTAGCGACATGGAAGGCCCGATTAGGTGACTTTGGATTAGAAAAAGGGATTAGATGACTCCCACGAGAACTAGATGATGAGACCGAGGGCATGCTCCCTCATGATGATGATGAGATGATGAGATGGGATGATTGGATTGGCCCTTCCTATGAGAGGAGAAGTAAATCCCGATTTTTATAGGAAGAGAGATAAGATAAGATGATTTTGGGCCTTCTCAAATGAAAAAGATGTAAGCCCAACTGATTAGGTGATGATTAGATGAGAAACATTTTTGGGCCATCCCAAAGGAACAAGATACAGGCCCCAATAATTAGGAGACGATGAGATGAGAAGCCTAGAAGGGCTAGGTAATCCCAAATAAAGCTAAACTAAGGGCTAGGTAATCGCTTAAGAAGCTAAACCATGGGCATGGATGCCCTGAAATGATTTTGGGCCTTCTCAGAGGAATGAGATGTAAGCCCCATGAGTAGGAGATGATGAGATAAGATGATTGGTTGGGCATTCTCATGAGATGTGAGGCCATGGAATTTTGTGGATGACACTTTGGGCTTTCTTAGGAGATGTAAGGCAAGTTTTATGGATGTGATGCGTGCTGCCATTTCCCCTTTGGTGCGTCTGCAGTCATAGCTACCTCAGCCACAATTATAGATTGGAGAGGTTTGTGAAGGAATTTCAAACTGTTAGAGGCGCGCTAAGTCCACCCTCTTGCTCTCTTTGAGCTTCTGTACATATTTGAGCTTTTTGTTATTCCTTGCCGCAGATCACCATACACTTTGCTTTCGAAAGCTTGCTCCCTCTGTAATTACTCCAATACATAATCGATAAAGAATTCGTTTTGCATCAAAATTGTGTGCTGCCATTCGGTCATTCTTTCGACAAGATGAATCCCAGTAGATTTCTCCCAAGTGAAATCCTAGCCAAGTAGAATCCGAGATGAGATGATTCCTAATAGATTTTCCCAGTGAAGTTTCCCCAAGTGGAGTACTTGACGTGACCGTAGAAACCCGGGATGAGATAATTCCCAAGAAGTTTCCCATAAGGAGGGTATATGTCCGGAATAAAGAATTTTTTGGAAACTTTACTTGGCCTCAATTTAATTTTTGGTACTCGCACTGAAATTTCATGATTTTTGGTACCTGTACTTGGTAGTTTTCATTAATTTTGGTACTTTCAATGGCTGGACGGTCGTCGGAGATACGTGTCCAATTTAAATGAGGCCACATCATCTCGTGGTCAACCCCACCTGGGTTCCCCCAATTTCGACCCGAAACCACAAAAAACACACCCGTTTTGGGTTTGACCATACCACATACCCCAATTTCATTATAAAAAATTGAAATCAAATTTAAAAATGAATTATAAAATTAATTAAAAATAAAAAATTATTCTCACTTGTAAATAAGAAGTGACATTAAAATTTAAGAATTATAATTCTAAAAAAAATATTAATAAGTATAAATTTTACATATTTATTTTTAAAAAATAAATTTATTATTAAAGTAAAATTTTAATAAAAAAGTATAATAATTTTTTAAAATAAAAATTATAAAATAATTTTTTTATATTTTAACAAATTAAAATTTTCTAAAAAATTATTTTAAATTTTTTTTATATTTTTTTTACAATTAAAGTAAAGTACTATTGTTCAAAATTTAAATAAAAATATTTTTTAAAATTGAAATAAATTTATTCAATTTTTTATATAAATCTATATTTTTTAGAATTTTTTTAAGATTAAAATAAATTTGTATAAAATTGCATAATTTATATTTTTATATAAGTTTATTAAATAAAATTTATGTAAAATTATTATAATTTTTAAAAATTATAAAAAAATTATATTTCCATAATTGATTTTAATAACAATTTTATTTTTAAAAAATAAATATATATAGCTTATACTTGTTTATATTTTCTAAATTATAATTCTTAGATTTTAATCTCACTTCTTATTTAAAATTAAGACTAATTATTTATTTTTAATTAATTTTTTAATCCTTTTTAGACTTAATCTCAAATTTTTAAAATAAAATTGGGTTATTTGGTATGGTTAGACCCGAAACGGGTCGGTTTTTGGTAACTTTGGGTCAAAATTGGAGGAACCCGGCTGGGGTTGACCACCAGATAACGTGGCCTCATATAAATTAGACGCGTGTCTCTGGTGACCGAAAGTACCAAAATTAAAGAAAACTACCAAGTACATGTACCAAAAATCATGAAATTTCAGTACGAGTACCAAAAACCAAATCGTGTCCAAGTACAGGTACCAAAAATTCCTTTTTTTCGTATATGTCCTTAGGTTTCCCATAAGGAGGGTATATGTCCTTAGTTTCCCACAGAAAGGGTATAAGTCCTTAGATTTCCCACAATAAGGATATAAGTCCTTAGTTTCCCACAAAGAGGGTATAAGTCCTTAGTTTCCCATAAAGAGGGTATAAGTCCATAGATTTCCCATAAGGAGGGTATAAATCCTTGGTTTCCCATAAGAAATGTACAAGTCCTTAGTTTTCCCATAAGGAGGGTAAAAGTCCTTGGAATTCCCCTGGGAGGGTATAATTCCCTAATCCAAATCACCAGGATGAGATGATTCCTAGGCCGAGTTCGATTAAAAAGGAAAAAGATCGAAAAAACGAAAAGAACATGAATAGTAGCCTGGCCCGGGCGGTCATGTCGCCTTGACCGCCAAGCCTAGGCAGGCATCAAGGGAAGACCGCAATCCCATGGCGGTCATCACGAGAAGACTGTCGGGGTTTGGCGGTCATGTCTTCCTGGAACGAAAATTTCTCTAGTTTATTCTAGCTCTCAACCATCAGATATAGGGATTTAATCTCTGCCCTAGGATCAAAAGGACGATCCATAGCACTCTGAACACTATAAATAAAGCCCCCAGGCATCAAATTCTAGAGAAGATACACCCATAAGCTTAGAAAGCTTGGAGAAACTTTTCAAGTTTAGAAACACTTTTAGGGTTAGAATTATAAAGAAATTTCGTGGAGAGGAGTAGTAAGAAGAAGCCAGCAAGAGGAGATCAAGAAGAGATTGAAGATTGAGCTAAGGACTGAGAGAAGAGTTGGGTTAGAAAGCACCCTAAAGCAAGGAGCTAGAGGAGGGGTACAAGAGGTAAAATTCAATTTCTTTTTGATTGATTGTTGCTGAATTTCGTGATGATACTTGATGTTGTTGTTATGATGTGATTGTTGAGTGATGCTATGTAAGAACTACGTGAGCTTTGAACCCGGTCGCCAGGGTACGTAGGTGGTTTCTAGAAGTGGAAACTTAAGCTCAATTATGTTTTTATTTTCTGTTTGTTATTTAGATTTGATTATTGTTGTTGTTGTGTTGAATTCCACACTTGCACACTTGCATAAGACATACAAGAAGGTTCTTCAATTGCACACGATTTTGCCCCAACACGGATGGGTGCCTAACACCTTCCCTTGTGTGACAAACCCCCTGATTCCAACATCTCTGGTTAGCTAGATCGATTGCCTTATGAAGCTGTTGCCGAATGATGATAAGAAAGGTTTTTTCTTGAATTTTCCTAACGAATAAAATTCGGGTTGCGACTCATTTGATGTTGGGTCTTGGTTAAGAAGAAGGTGTAAAGATTAGGTGAGGAGGTCAACTAATTTTGGCCCGGGTCCTCACACCCGCAGCACTCATCAGTTTGAAAACAAGCTACTCTCGTCCGAGTATATTCTCTACATGGCTTCCTCTATGATCCTTAGTTACCAACCTGCAAATTACTAGGAGGAGTCAGCACCGCCACAACTCCCAGCTAATCAACCTTCGGTGTGTTGGTCCCCTCCTCTTCGAACTCGATAAAAGCACAACACAGACACAAGTGTTTTTCTAGGCGAAGAGGGATGTGGTTTGGGTGTTGCCATTTGAAATTCGGAAGGTCAGGTTCTTTTGCTTGCATGTAAACCAATACCAACCCAATTACATGTGGAGATTGCAGAAGCACAAGCTATTGTTTACAGTGTACATCATGCCTCTTCAATGGGTTTTCTGGATATTGAAAGCTACTTCCGTTCAAAAAAAAAAAAAGACTTGGACTAGCTTGGCCGGTCGAGTCCCTGATAATCATGACCTGGTTTCTTTTTTAACTCCAAATTTTTTTTGTATTTTTCTAAATGAACCTAGGTTTAACCATGATTGAACCGAAAAAATTGTGACCTGATTCAATTGAGTAAATTGCTGGTTAGGGTTTGAAAACCATGCTCACATCACAACGCTTCCAAAAGAATTATCTCTTGTCCGTTTGGATTCATCTATATAGTATTTACCAATCTTAAAAAGTAAACACATTTATGCGTTCTATCACCCAACATTCTCTCGTCCAAAATATCCATAAAAATAACCACGGGCCTCATAGGAGGCCACGTTTGCCTACAGCATCACATGCCTTAACTGTTCTTCACAGCAGACCTTATCCCTTCCCCATGTTCATCTGTTCACCCCCTCCTCCTCCATTATTTAGGCTGCTCCCCCACACCTCTCTTTCCACCACATGCTTCTCTTTTGTCATACTCATACCCACCATATATACTATTTATAGTTACAGAAACAGAGTAAATTAATTATGAACAGACCATTTCATTTTCATTTCATCGATTCTAAGCAAGTTTTTAATTAAATGTTGCAAGGTTTCAAAGATAACCATGAGAAAGACAACCGGGAAATGTGCAGTTTACGAGGAAAGCCTATGGGGTTACAGTTGTGGAGATCAGGAGAGGCATTATTCTTTAATTAATTCCTTTGACATCACATGAGTGTTAAATGTCGGCTGAGGGTTGCAAAATACTACTATAAAGAAGACTCATCATGACCCGAGAATCAAGTAATCATTCACATTATCACAACAAATGTGTGCCTTGCAAAATGGCTCATATTCAATATATATATGCAGATAGAGAATTGTAGAGGAAAATTCTACAGTCCCACAAATTTGATATCGTATGAACAGTGTCACTAATTATCACATATGTACCCAAAAAAAAAATTACCTAAATCACTTGTCTGACACAGCCTTCCAGATAAAACTTTGTGGGGGCTTAACCTAATTATATTTGATATTTAACAAACAAAAAAGGTATAACTAAAGAAAATTTGAAATTGAGTTGGTGCTTGGTCGGACATGTGTTAAACATTTTTCCATCAAAGAATCTCACTCAGAGTGGCGTTGTTTGTTTTGTTCAACTATATATTATACCTGATATGATTTTAATTTAGCGTCGTTTTGCATCAGAAATTTCATCCTTTCATATGTGATACCGTTGCTCCATGAGTTCTGCAAAAAAATGGTCAGCTCCTTTTTTTTTTTTGTGGTTTCTCAGAAAATAATGGTTATCTCTCTTGAGGTAGTACATTGTATCTTAGCACTAGCACAAAACAGAACCCATTAAAATCACAACAGCAGGTCCATATGATGAACATGCAAATCTAGGACCCAATTACGATACACACATTAATTTCTGGATGTGACGTGTCTTGGGTTTCAATCTTTAAACACACAAATTAAGAGCTTTCCCAGTTCCCCTCTGATGAAAAAAAAAAATTAAGAACTTTCCAGGAACCAATGATGACACATCCATCCCATAATACACGTTAGGGGCAAAACCGTCAGAAGAAGAAAGATAACCTTCCCTCTCGCCATATATATATGTATATATATACAGCCATGTCTCATTAAGTCAAAATCCATCCAGTATCATTTCACTACTACTGCTGCTGCTCCCTTAGCTTAGCTTCTTCACTCTCCACAGAAGAAGAAGAAGATTTAGAATAGAAACCACCATGACAACGTTATTATATGTGTCAACGTTGTTGCTACTAGCAGCGCTCACCGTCAACGGCTGCCCGCCGTCAGACCGGGCAGCACTGTTAGCCTTCAAGGCGGCCCTCCACGAGGCCCGCTTCGGCATCTTCAACTCATGGACGGGCAGCGACTGCTGCCACAACTGGAAGGGCGTCAGCTGCGACCAGGAGTCCGGCAAGGTCGCCGACATCAACCTCCGGGGAGAAGCCCAGGACCCAATCTTCGAGAAGGCCGGCCGGACCGGGTACATGACCGGCACCATCTCCCCGGCCATCTGCAACCTCAAGCGCCTCTCCAGCTTCACCCTCGCCGACTGGAAGGGCATCACCGGGCAGATCCCCGCCTGCATTTCCTCCCTCCCCTTCTTGAGGATCCTCGACCTTGTCGGCAACAAGCTCTCCGGGCAGATCCCTGCCGATATCGGGAGGCTGCACCGCCTCACCGTCCTCAACATCGCCGACAACCTTGTCTCCGGAAGGATCCCGAGGACTCTCACCAATCTCTCCAGCTTGATGCACCTCGACTTGCGTAATAACAGGCTCTCCGGCGACCTCCCACCGGATTTCGGGCGGCTGAGGATGCTGAGCCGGGCCTTGTTGAGCCGAAACTACTTCTCCGGCTCGATCCCGAGCTCCATCTCCAAGATTTACCGTCTCGCCGACTTGGATCTTTCCGTGAACAGCTTGTCGGGTTCCATACCGGAGTCGCTGGGGAGGATGGCGGTGCTGGCGACGTTGAATCTCGACGTCAACAAGCTGTCGGGGAACATTCCGGCGAGCTTGTTTAACTCAGGTATAAGCAACTTGAACTTGAGCAGGAACTCTTTCGAAGGGAATCTACCGGACGTTTTCGGGCCGAGATCTTACTTCACAATGCTTGATTTATCCTACAATAACTTCCGGGGCCCGATACCCAAGTCGTTGTCGGAGGCATCATATATCGGGCACTTGGACTTGAGTCACAACCACCTCTGCGGGAGGATTCCGGCGGGGTCGCCGTTCGATCATCTGGAAGCCTCCTCGTTTGTCTATAACGATTGTCTCTGTGGGAAGCCGCTTAAAGCTTGCTAATTAGACAATGTTCCTTCGGGCTTAAATTGGGTGTAAGTTTGTAAGAATATTATTATATGTAACACTTAAATTTTTCTTCCCCATTATGTGTGTGTTTTACTTTGTTATCAGAATCATGTATAAGACAAAATAAAGAAAAAAAAGGTTTCATGCACGTTAATTGTGCATGAATTGGAGATATTGTATTTGACGCCGCTTCTTCTGTTCAGTTTAACTTAAAGAGATATTGAAATCTAATTTCTGCTGCACCAACTTGGATGTCTTGGTTAACGAGGTTCCAAATGTACTGACAATTTCCAGTTCAAAGAAAATTTAGTCTGTACTTCCCTGCCAAAAATGTTTGCGTTTCGCACAATTAAATTTGGATGGTAAGGTTAATTTGTGGCCATGATTTTTTTTTTTCTTATCGGGAATGGAATTTCATTGAAATGAAAACACAGAAAGGTAGCTCGGCTAGTAGACTAATACATGTTACTTAGCTTACTAACATAATACTATGTAAACATAATGATTCAAAACACGCGCAGGTGCAGTACAAGCAGATGACTTTGTTGAACTAGATAGATAATTTAACATACATCATAATAATTGGGGATTAAACAATCATTCATATAAACTCTAATTTAGAACAACAAAACTAAAGGATCTTAAACTGATTATTTCCCATCAATTCTTGAGATTGAAAACATACATTTGGTTTCCATGATGTATGTTTCTTGATGTGTGCTTTGTCATGTCTTCCTTCACCTCTAGTCCCGTCTACTTTTTAACATTATTTAATGGGTTAACAAAACTTTGTGTAGAGAGGACTCATTCTTTATTTTTCTATTTATACATCCCCAATCAGGTATTTTTTAGAAAATCCTAATAATTGGCAAATGGGCTTTTGCCACATCATTAAATAATATTTATGTAGAATTTATAAAATTTACTCAAACATAAACTTTTATTTAATTTTAAAACTCTCACAATTGACTAGGCGATACCGCGGTGCCCCTCACGGTAGCCACACTCACAATTCTTATTTTGCTACACATAATATTAAAATCCTAACATACTTACTCTTACTTATTAGACAAGATATAACTCCATAACCGAACCGGACTTGGACTCTTAAAACCTAATAACCTAAATACTTTTAAACCTAAACTAATTAGCTTAGCTTAATAGTCAACAATGTCTCCCTTAAGCTAAGCTTGCAATACAATCATGGCTCTAACCAATTCCATCAATTGCAAGTGCCTTCAACGCCATAGTGGTTGCAGTGAGTGACTCGAACATTACTTCGAACAACAACATCTTTCTCGAATCAAACCAAATCTAAAGCTTCACCTCCTTTCCAAGTTGCATGCCATTGCTGAAATGACTGTTCCACACTACATCTTGCTTGCAAAGAATTCTTGTATTGTCTCCTATTCTTTGTTGTTTCCAAGAACACTTGTAACAAAGTTGCTTATATCCTTGGTTGAGAAAAATTGATCAACACCGACAAAATTAATTTTCTCATCATAGATAAAATCAATTTCTTCACCTTCCTTCCCTGCAATCTCTTTTAACTTTCTCTCCTCTCCTTGTTCAACTTTTGTGAATTTGTTATTTTCAACAATTATCACATCTTTCTTCTCCTTCAGTTGTTCAGCTTTTATTTGTTCGTGATCATTGTCTCCCTGGCAAGAAAATTTTATTTTCTTGAACTATAAACGCTTCTTTTCTCTCCTCTTGAGAAAATAATTCTTCTACCTTGATTCTGGACAACCTGTAGCATTCATCATTAAACTTGGATTCTTGATTGTAATCTGGTAGTGACAAATTTTTCACCTCAATTCTTCCAGGCCTTCTAACTTCACCATCAAACATATCCTCGTTGTTGCAACTAGCCAATAGTAATGTCTCTGAATCAGAAGGACTGGCAGCTCTACTCTCCACGTTCTTCTCATGTACTTGGTTGTCATCGCAATTGTTGCCATACTTTTGTTGTTCACTTGCCATTCTCTTCCTAAAATTGAGGCGATTTTCATGCACAATCAATTTACCTTTCAACACATCAATCGTCAAAGCTTTGAGATCTTGGAATTTTTTAATAGCTTTCATCTTGCAATCAAAATTTGATGGTAGGTTTCGAAAAATTTTCTTTAAAACCTAAAGATCTGTCATCTTCTTAGCATTGGCTCTCAAATAGTTGTCTAATTTTTGTATCCGACAGAAATAACCATCAATTATTTCATCATTTCTCATGTGGAGAAGCTCAAACTCTTTTCCAAATTCTTGCAAACTAACTTTTTTTACATCCTCACCGCCATCATAAATTTTCAGCAAAGCATCCCAGAATTCTTTTGCCGTTTTAGAGTGTCTGAATCTTTGAGAAACTTGAACCTCTACCTGTTGTTTGAGGTAGTGCAGTGCTTTGTCTTTTTTCTCCACCTCATCTTGCGCAAGATTTTGAATCCCATCTTGAATAGCATGCCATGCTTTAATTTTTTTTTTTTTATAGTAATCGACGAAATTTTATTATGTGAAAAAGGAAACCATATTTACAAGGAATAAAGCAAAAACACTACGCTGAGCAAGCAATACAACTCTCCGATAACCAACCCTCTACCCGTACTGTAAGCGAATTGTCTTCCCTAGCCAACCTTTAAATGGTTATGGCGTGGAAAGAACACTACCCGCCGAGTAAGGAAAAGAGGGGTGTGAACCCTTAAACCACCAAAAAGTTCGTGTGAGCACTAAGTCAAAGAAGACATCCCGGAACAACTGCTTGTTGTCAAAAATCAACGAGTTCCTTGCAAGCCACAACGACCACAGCATGGAGTAACCAAGGAGCATCCACACTTCCTGACATCTAGACGAGCCCGCCAGCAAAAGCCACTGCGGAAACCAAGCTGCAAGAGAACCAGGCGCCACCCACGTCATACCCCACCACCTTGCTAAGCGCTGCCACAATGAATACGCCACCGGACAATGAAGCAACATATGGTCCACCGTTTCCATGTACTTACGGCAGTGAGGGCAAAGAGCATCCGTAATAGTCAGAAGACCTCGGAAGAAAAGAGCCGCCCGACTGGGGATCCCACCATGAAGTGCTCGCCACACAAAGGCTTCAACCTTCGGAGGTGCCACGGACAACCACGGCAGCGGGCATAGGGAGACCGCGGGAGCCGGACGTAATGCATGATAAGCAGTCTTTACTGTGAAGGTCCCAGTGGCATCCTCCGTCCAGGTCCACCGATCACGATCCGTAGGGGAAAAAGAAACTGCCGCCAACAGCTCATGTAAAACTCGGCATACCTCAAGCTCCCAAGGATACAATTGACGCGACCAACCGCCCAAAACATTGGCACTCAAAGCACCCGATTGCCACATTGCATGTAACGAAGCAAGCTGGTAAAAAGATAGGCGATACAGGCGAGGGTACACGTCCTTCAGACTACAAAAAGGAGACCACTGATCATGCCAAAAGCTGATCTTGCATCCATCACCTACCTGCAACGTCAGCCCTTCTGCTAAAGTTCGGCCAGACATACCCACAGAATCACCACTGCGAAGAATGCCAATCCAGGTTGGCGACGCCCTTGTTATGTCAAAACAAGGAGCAAAAGAAGGAGAAAGAATAGAACACTTGGCCTATATAAGTTGTCGCCATAAGCACCCTTCTTGCGTGCGATACCGCCAAAGCCATTTAAAGAGCAAAGCCTGATTCTTCTCCAAAATTGACTCAACACCCAAACCCCCCTGCGTCTTTGGCAGAGTGATCTTGGACCATGCTATCAAGCTGAGCTTCTTTTTGTCACCCACTCCACCCCACAAGAAACTCCGTTGGAGCCGAACTAACCTTCTCGCCACCACAGACGGAAGTTTGAACAAGGACAAAAAATATAATGGCAGAGAGGCAAGTACCGACTTCAAAAGTACAGTTCTCCCAGCAAAAGAAAGAAACCGCCCCTTCCAAGCACTCAGCTTAGCGCGAAATTTTGCAACCACCGGGTCCCAACTCCTCGCCAAACGCATATTAGCACCCAAGGGGAGGCCGAGGTAGGTAAACGGTAGTGTTTCAGCCTTGCAGAGAAGAAGAGGAGCGAGATTATGCACCACATCAGGATTCAAATTAATCCCAGCCAAACCACTTTTGTGAAAATTAATACTGAGGCCCGAAAGCAACTCGAAACAGCGTAAGATTCGCTTCAAATTCAGCAAGTTCCCGTCGTCCGCTAATGAGAAAATTAGAGTATCATCTGCAAACTGAAGTAATGTAATCGGAATACTGTGAATGAGAACAGGTGCAATCAAACCCCTCTCAACAGCCCTAGAGATAAGAGCCGACAAACCTTCTGCGGCTAGCAAAAACAGGAAAGGAGACAACGGATCCCCTTGTTTCAAACCGCGCTGCATTCCGAACTGAGGAGAAGGTGAGCCATTAATAAGCACCGATAGAGAAGAGGAATGAAGACATGCACGAATCCATGTAATCCACCGTTCGCCAAAACCCATATGCTCCATTACCTCAAAGAGATACTCCCAAGAGACTGAATCATAAGCTTTACGAAAATCCAACTTCCACACAACTGCCCTAGCACGAGAGGCTTTAAGAGAATGAACTACCTCCGATGCCACAAGTGCCCAATCCAAGATGTTTCGTCCAGCAATGAAGGCCGACTGTGTGCCACTAACCAAGGACTCCATCACTGGTTTGATCCTTTCAGCTAGAATTTTAGAGATGATTTTATAAACACCATGTATCAAGGTAATGGGGCGAAAATCATCAAACGTTCGGGCATCCGTCTTCTTAGGTATCAGAGTAATAAAAGCACAACATGCACCCTTCGACAACAGTCCAGTTTGAAAGAAATTCTGTACCAAATCATGCAGGTCCTCCTTCAACAAATCCCAACAATTCTTATAGAAGGAGAAAATCCTAACAATCATGCATGCCATGCTTTAATATGTTTGAAGAAAATCCTCATTTGTCTCCACCATATCTCAAAATAATCTTGACCATTAAATCTAAAAACAAGAGACTCTGCATTCTGTATACTCATGATATATTAATTCCAACTCGTCAATAAATTTCACACCAATAAAATTTTACGTCAAACGAAGAAAAAGAAACAACCTCATAATCCAGTCCTCCAAAACCCAAAGTCCACTACAATTTAAACAACAAAAAATTGATTTTGGTGTTTCTTGTTCAAACAGCAAAGTGGTAAAAATAAACAGTACCTTTTGGTTTCTTCAAGCCTTAAGAACCAAATTGCTTGTGCAAATTGATGACCTCACTAGCTCCCCTTAATTAGAATTTGCTTCGCCACAAGTTACTGGCACGGCGAGAACGCTCTCTTCACGAATTTTTCTTCCTTACAAATACTATATTTTTGTTTTTCAACTTTCTCCACCTGTTCCCACGCTACCTAATTTTTCACGCCACCATTTTTTTTTTCACGAACACTTTGTTTTTTCTTCCTTTGCAGCTCTTCGCTTCACCAACACAATCAATCTCTTTTTACGAACACAATCCTCTTCTCCATGAATCTTGCGCAACATTTCTACCGGATCTACAGACTACCAAATGTAGAATTTAAAAATACTCTTGCAACACACAAACTTTATTTATTTATTAAATGGATTAAGGTGTTTTTTGGTTTCTGTGTAAGGCCTCAAAGTTGGAATTCATCCTCGTGTAGGATTTTGGCCTCTTTTCATCCCTCCGTTCATCCGTTTTGGTCAGTTTTGGATTGTCCGGCCGAAATCCGGCAAAAATTGCTGATTTGGCAAATTTTTCGGCGCCACATCAGCTTTATGGGGCCCACATGTCAGGGTTAACCCAAAAACCAAACCAGCCCCACCCGACCCGTTCGCCCACCCCATTGACCCACTTTGTCCATTTTTATTTTTTTCTTTTTTTTCTCCTAAAATTTAATTTCTTCAAAATTTTTAATTAAATGAATTTTCTTCCAAAAAAATTATCTTTTCCGTCACACCATGCCACCCCATTTTTTTATTTTCTTTCTTTATTCCAAAATTTAATTTGTTTTATAGCCTTTTATTATATTAATTTTTTTTCCTTTTTTATATTATTAATTTCTTTAAAACTATTCACTAAATTTTTTTGTCCAGTCTTCATTAAAAATTCTTTTTTTGGTCCCCAAAAATTCGCTGCCAGTCTTCAGCGATCTTCTTCATAAATAAAAAATACACATTAGTTTCTATTAAATTGGTGTTAATTTGCACAAAAAAATTGAAGAACAAGGTAGGGAAAGAAGAAGAATGATTGGTTTTGATAAGGCAGCAAATCCCACGGCTTCCTCATTATCACAACCCTGCTTAGCCCTCCTCCATCGTCTCCGCCGCCTTTGTGACCTCGGCCCATTTGTGTACTCCAACAACCACCAAATCAAGCCGCCACAACAAAGAATCAACCATCAATCCAACAAAGAACTAAAACACATCTACAATTAGATGGGGATTAGAAATAAAACAAAGGAATCGTGCTCGCCCTCAACATAATGGCCATGCTCGCACAAAGGCACCCCTCTCCGGTACGGTGGCGGCACCCCTCTCCGGTACGGTGGCGGCACCATAGACCAGTCCATCTGGTGGGGGCAGATCTTACGGCCAACCGTTCTCAACGCTGACCACCCAACCTGGTCTGACTTCACCGACGCTGCAACGTTCCTCGACGACCTCATCTTCACCGTGAGGTACTGGTCCCTGCTCGCCTCCCCTAACCAGTCCGTCGTGGTGTTCATAATAGCTTCCCCCGTGCCGACGATCTGTTCGAGCAGGGAGTGTACCAGTTGATGGAGCGTGGTGGCGATGATCTGTACGAAGAGGGTGAGATCGTCGTCGCGTTGCCGTTGATTGAACCAGGGAGAGAGATCGGGAGATGGCGGTGGAGGCGTTTGTTCTCTTTTGTTTTTCTTGTGTCTGGTTTCAATGGTTTTTGGTACATCTGTTTGAGTAATGAGATGAGTAAAAAATGGGGAGGTTAGTGAGTAATGAGATTAGTGAAAGGTTATAAAACAAAATGAGTAATGAGATTAGTGAAATAAATTTTGAAAAAAAAGAATGATAATAAAAAATGGGGTGGTTGGTCTGACCAAAAAGTATTTTTTTTTTTGAAAAAATTCATTTAATTAAAAAATTTTAAAGACATTAAATTTTAGGAGAAAAAAGAAAGAAAAAAATAAAAATGGACAAAGTGGGTCAATGGGGTGGGCGAATGGGTAGGGGAGGAGCTGGTTTGGTTTTTGGATCAACACCTGACATGTGGGCCCCACAAAGCTGATGTGGCGCGAAAAATTTGCCAAATCAGCAATTTTCGCCGGATTTCGGCCGGAAAAACCAAAACTGACCAAAACGGATGAACGGAGGGATGAAAAGAGGTCAAAATCCTACATGAGGATGAATTCCAACTTTGAGGCCTTACACAGGGACCAAAAAACACTTTAATCCTTTATTAAATCTGCTACCAATTATGTGTCTTAAAATTCAATTACATAAAGACTTTTAAACCAAATCAAACTAGGCTTAGTTTAATATCCAACAATCTCTCCCTTAAACTAAGCTTGCAAATATACACATGACTCTACCCAATTCCATCAATCGCAAGTGTCTTCAGTGCTATTGTTGTTGCAATGACTAATTCGAATATTACTTCGAATAGTAACATCATTCTTGAGTCGAACCAAACCTTCAGCTTCACTTCCTTGCCATGTTGCATGCCATTCTTGAAGTGACTGTTCTATACTTCATCTTGCTTCCCAAAAAAAACTTGTATTATCTTCCGTTCTTTGTTGCTTCCAAAAACAATCCTCACATCGTTTGTTGAGAAAAATTGATCAATACCAATAAAATTAATTTTCTCACCACAGATAAAATCAATTTCATCAACTTCCGTCCCTTCAATCTCTTTTGACTTTCTCTTCTCTTCTTGTTCAACCTCTGTCAATTTGTCTCCTTGAAAGAACAAATTAGTTTCAACAACAATTATCACATCTTTCTTCTCCTCCAATTGTTCAACTTCTATTTGTTCGCCTACATTGTCTCCTTGACAAAAAAAATTATTTTCTTGAACCACCGATTCTTCTTTTTCCTCCTGTTGAGAAAATAATATTTCCACCATAATCCTTGTCAACTTGTACCACTCACTTTGAAACTTTGAATCTTGATTGTAATCTGGCGGTGACAAATTCTCCACTTCAATTCTTTTCAGTCTTTTAACTTCACCTGCAAACTTGTCTTCCTTGCAATAATCTGCCAAATCAATTTTCTCTACGCAAATTCTTGAGAGTCTATGGAACTCAACTTCAAATCTAGCATCTGCACTGCTATCCCACTAGTTGAGATTTTCAATATCAATCTTTGACTGTCTTGAGACTTCTTATCAAAATACTCCAATTCATCTTCTACATGCTGATCATTCTTTAGCCAATATTGCAAATACTCTGTCGGAGCATTACGTGGCCAATTTATTCCAGACGGAACTTTGCCTCTCTTGAAAGCCTGTTTGAACTTGAGAAAATATTCACTCGGAAGAAGAGATTTTTCCAGCACAAAATCGTGACTCCAGCGAGGTGTAGTACGAAGTAATATTTCCACAAACTTTTCATCCTTAGCTTTATAGACTTCCATTGGCAATGTGAATAAAGTACTTTCATTGGCAACCAAATCCCACACATTTCAAACTTCCATATATTTTTGAACTTGAGTAAACCATACATTATAGCCTCCAAAATTCAATATTTTATACTTCAATTTCCCCATGCAAACAAAAAGTGAACATGAAACAAGATTTGAAACAAGTTCATTTTACTTACCTCCCCTTTGCGGCTATTTTTTTTTTCCCCCAAATCCAAACTTGTTGTGTCACCTCTTTCCAGTTGTTTTCCTTCCTCCTGAAATCAATACAATCCATTTTTTTTTTTACAACACAATTCTTCCTTTTTCACGAAAAAGGAACTCAATTTTTTTTCTTCTTCCCTCTTCCACCAAAAGCTGTTAGTCTCCTTTCCTCCACAATCGCCAACCTTTAGTTTTTTTTTCTTCTTCACAAAACAATGGACCCAACCATTCGACACAACCAATTTTTTTTTCCCTTCTCCGAAATTGTATCGCCACTAACGCGATGCTCACAAATTTTTTTTTTTTTTCCCACAAACATTGTTTGGTTTTTGCAGCTCTCCACGATTACTATTTTTTTTTTCTTGCACAAACACTTGATTTTGTCTTCTTTCTTCTTTTTTTTTTCTTGCAGCTTCTCACCAACACAGTTGTTTTCTTTTGCGCAACATCTTGACTGGATCCTCATAGGTCCACTTTGTAGAATTTATAAATTTCACTCAAACATAAATTTTTATTTAATTTTGAAACTCTCACAATTTACTAGGCGACACCGCGGTGCCCTTCACGGTAGCTACACTCACAACACTTATTTTGCTACACATAATATTAAAACCCTAACGTACCTATTTATTGAGACTCTTACTTATTAGACAAGACATAACTTCTAAACCGAAATGGACTTGGACTCTTAAAACCCAATAACCTAAATACTTTTAAACCCAAACTAATTAGCTTAGTTTAATACTAAAAAATTTAATATATTATGTTTGCCATATAATAGAAAATATTCTTGCATTCTTCCACTAGCACATATAATTTATTGTGTGTGCCACATAACAGAAGATATTCTTATATTCTCCTACTAGACACATATAATATATTATTAAACAAACAATATGCCGTGTAAAAATAATTAAAATTGATCAACATAACATCAACAAGTAAAAACTAATAAGAATCACAGCAGTTCCATGTTAATTATTTGCAACATGGTTCCTTCTATTTATCACATACTAGTTTCATACTCATATCATAAAATAGCTTTAAAACTTAATGTTCCAACTTCATTGCAAATGAAGACCAATTCTGTCTACTTCCTCATATATTGTTATGCATGCATAGGGTTAAACACCTTTTTTATACCTCGAGTGTTCCTTCTGTCCCGATCGTATACCCCGAAGTTTCTCCGTTCCTTTTATGTACCCGGAGTTTTAATTTTTGTCCTTTTCATATACCTCGGGCAGCCTAAGCGATGACATGGCCATTTATCGAGGTCTACTTGACACATGTCGCAATTCTATTGGCAATACGTGGATATTATTATGGGCCCCACCTTATTTCTCAAATATTCTAGTTTGTGGGTCTCACAAAAATTTCCATATGGCACCAATGACATTATGCCACGTATCAAGTGGACCCACCTGAGGTACACAAAAGGGACAAAAATTTAAACTCAGGGTACTGAAAAGGGATACAAAAACTCCAGTCGGGACAAAAGGAAAACTAGAGGTATATAAAAGGTATTTAACCCTACATGCATATAAAACATAATAAGACAGAATGAACAAATGAACCTCAGAAGCAATTCATAAAGAGCTCCAAGTGTCAATAACATCATAACAATCAATCACAAATTGGGTTTTCAACTGCACCCATCTTTCCGACATACTCAATAAACATTTTAGGTAGCAACCCTTTGGTTAATGGATCCGCAATCATGAAATTGGTACTTATGTGTTCAATTGACAGCCTTTGTTTCTCAACTTCTTCTTTAAAAACAAAGTATTTGATCTCCATATGCTTTGCACCTCTCGAATACTTGTTATTTTTAGAGGGACTAATGCCTTTTTGGTACCTGTGTCGCTCTTGAATATCACAATTCACACCAGTGTTTCAATTTGATCACATTTCATCCCTCAATTAAACCCGATTTTTGCCTAATTTGGTTATTTTGACCGTTTTACCCCTAAAATCGATGGCGTGTCAGTTTTTTTGCCAACAAGTCATCAAAGTAGGCCCCACTAGCTTATCCAAACCGGTTAACCCAGTTGTTCATAAATCGGTCTTCCCACCCGATAACCCAAATATCTATTTTTAGAATAAAAAATAGATTGTAGATTACTAGAACGAAAAGAAATATCCATTTTTAGAATTAAATTTTTTTGAAAAAAAAATAAAAAATAAAAAAAATTGAATTTTTTTAAAAAATGTCCAGTTCGGGTTGGGTTTTGGTTAGGCTTTGGGTATCCACTGGGTTTTTGGTCGGTTAGGTGAAGAGCCCATGTAAAAAAACTGACGCGCCATTGATTTCAGGGGTAAAACGGTTAAAATAACCAAATTAGGTAAATCTGGTTTAATTGAGGGATGAAATGTGATCAAACTAAAACACCGATATGAATTGTGATAATCATGAGTAAGACAGGTACAAAAAAAGGCATTAGTCCTTTTTAGAGAGAAATACTGCTGCAGCATTATCACAGTAAATTTTCAGCGACTTGGCAATAGTGTCGACAATCCCAAGTCCTGAAATAAAGTTCCGCAACCATAATCCTTGAATAGTAGCTTCATAACAAGCTACAAATCCAGCTTCCATAGTGGATGCAGCAATGACAGACTGCTTCACACACGTCTAGGAAATTGCTCCTCCAGCTAAAAGGAACAAATAACCATTTGTTGATTTTCTTGTATCCACACAACCAGTATAGTTTGAATCTGAATATCCAATCACCTCTAGGTGATCTAACCTCCTACATGTGAGCATGAAATCCTTGGTTTCTTGTAGATACCTTTGAATTTTTTTAGCAGCTTTCCAGTGATCCAATCCAGGATTACTTTAATATCTCCCTAGCATCCCAACGGCAAAGCTTATATCTGGCCTAGTATAAGTCTGTGCATACATTAGGCTCCCAACAATGGATGAATAAGGAATCTTCTCCATCTGCTGATATTCCAATTCATTCTTCGGGTATTGATTAAGACTAAATTTGTCTCCTTTCTGAATTGGAAGGGCTCTTACTAATCATTTGTCTATATTAAACCTTTTCAAAACTTTGTTGATATAGCCTTTTTTAGACAAGCTTAACAATCCTTGTTTTCTATCACGGAATATCTCGATTCCAATCACATAGTATGCCTCACCCATATCTTTCATTTCAATGTTTTTGGAAAGAAAGTTTTTGGTTTCAAATAATAAACCAAGATCATTAGTGGCTACCAAGATATCATCAACATACAGAATAAGAAAGTGAATTTGCTCCCACTGATCTTTAGATATATACACCAATCAATAGTATTTTCTTGAATCCAAAAGAAGTAACGGTATCATTAAACTTAAGATACCATTGCCTAAAAGCTTGCTTAAGTCTGTATACTGACCTCTTTAGCTTGCACACCATGTGTTCCTTTCCATTAACCGAGAAGCCTTCAGGTTGGTCCATATAGACCACTTCCTCTAAATTCTCATTCGAAAAAGCGGTTTTCACATCCATTTGGTGTAACTCTAGATCATAATAAGCCACCATTGCCATAATGATTCTTAAAGAGTCATTTTTAGAAATAGAAGAAAAGGTCTCTTTATAGTCTATACCATCTTTCTAAGTGTAAACATTGGCACCAGTCTAGCTTTATGTCTTTCGACATTGCCATGAGTATCGCGTTTTGTCTTAAATACTCATTTACACCCAACTCTTTTGCATTCTTCTGACAATTCTACTAGACCCCAAACTTGGTTGTAATCCATTGATTTCAGCTCTTCTTTCATGGCATCTAACCACTTATCAGAATCATTACTTTCTATGGCCTGTGAAAATGAAACTGGGTCTTCATCTGTTCCTGTCGTAATCAGACTCATGTAGATAAACCAAATAGTCATTTGAAATTTAAAACTTTTTAGGTCTTGTAAACCTCCTAAATATGACCTCTTGTGGTTCATCTATTATAGGCACATTCATTTCAGGTTCATTTAGGATGATTGTATCATCATGAGTTGGAGAATTATGTTGTTCTTGTAAGTTGTCAGATTGATCGACAACAACTGGAACAACAATATTAGTAAAAGTTGTTTGTACCGGAATCTGTACATGCACTTCTTGAATTTCTACCTTTCGAGGCTCCACACTCCACTAATGTCATCATTCTCAATGAATCTTGCATTCCCAGTTCCAACAATTATGGTAGAATGGTTAGGACGATAAAACATATAACCCTTCGACTTATCTAGATAACCAATGAAAAAACCACTAGTTGTTCTTAAGTCCAGTTTCTTTTCATGTGGATTGTAAATCTTTACCTCTACCGGGCAACCGCACACATGTAAGTGGCTCAAACTAGGTTTCCTTCCTGTCCAAAGCTCTAAAGGAGTCTCTCGCACTGCCTTACTTGGAACCCTATTTAATAAATACACAACAGTTTTCAAGGCATACATCCACAATGCTAAGGGTAATGATGAATTCGTCATGATACTCCTAACCATTTCTATCAGGGTAAGGTTTCGTCTTTCTGCAACTCCATTTTGTTGCGGTGTACTCGGCATTGCATACTGAGCACAAATGCCACACTTTTCCAAGAATATAGCAAATGGACCAGGACATTGTCCAGTTTCATCATGCTTCCTATAATATTCACCACCTCTTTCAGACCTATTGATTTTGACTCTTTTATCAAGTTTCCTCTCAACTTCATTTATAAATACCTCTAAGGCATCTATCGACTGAGATTTTTCATGCAACACATATAAGTAACCACAATGCAAAAAATCATCAATAAAGGTGATAAAATATCTTTCCTTACCAAAGGTTGGTACATCAAAAGGACCACATATATCAGTGTGTATAATGTCAAGGAGCTGACTACTTCTTGTGGTATACTTCTTAAGTGTGTGTCTTGTTTGTTTGCCTTTAATACAATCCAAGTGTGTGTCTTGTTTGTTTGCCTTTATCGACTGAGATTTTTCATGCAACAGATATGAGTAACCATAATGTGAAAAATCATCAATAAAGGTGATAAAATATCTTTCCTTAGCCTTTTGGTACATTAAAAGGACCACATATATCAGTGTGTATAATCTCAAGGAGCTGACTACTTCTTGTGGCTGATTTCTTAAGTTTGTGTCTTGTTTGTTTGCCTTTAATACAATGTACACAAATGCCAAGATCAGTAAAATCTAACTTTGGTAGGATTTCATTCTTTACTAATCTTTGCATTCTTTCTTTAGATATATGACCTAAACATTTATGCCACAAGAAAGTAGAGTTCTCATCCACCAGACTACATTTCGAACCAACACTATGATGCAAGGTCAAAAATGTTTCAGTAAACACGAAATCAAGATTCAATTTGTAAAGGCCATCACAACGAGAACCAGTACCAATAAGACAATTGTGTTTGTAAATACTAAGACAACCATTCCTAAACTTGAAACAAAAACCCATAATGTCTAGCTTAGATAAAGAAATCAAGTTTCTAGAAATAGTGGGTACATAAAGAGTCTAAAAAAGGTCTAAATGATGTCTAGTATCAAGAATCAAATGATAAGTTCCAATGGCCTCAACTGGAGCTTTATTTCGTTTTCCCATGTAGACAAATCTCTCATTTGGTTTTATGATTCGGGTCGTAAGAAATCCCTGCATCGTGTTCGAAACATGAGTGCTACATCCAGAATCAATCCATCAGATATTATAAGGAACTTCAGTTAAATTTAATTCAAAAGATACTAAAGCATTTAGCTTACCTTTCTTTTCGAACCAAGCCTTACGTTTTTGGCAATCTTTCTGATAGTGTCCACTCTTCTTGCAAAAATGACACTTTTCACTCTTTTTGAAACGGCCAGACTCCATTTACCAAACATACAATAATTATTGAGCAATAGTGCCACCACGTGGCCATCATACAACGAAAGTGAAGATCCATAACAGTAACTTCTTCTGTAACGCTTTGAATTTTCATAATTTGATTTTTTGGAATTTTTGGAATTTTTATTCCAATTTTGCCCTTGAGGAATTTCCGGATTTTTGGACTAGGAAAATAAATTACTTTACCTTGGTTATATCGGTATTAAGTCATTAGTATGGCGGGTACGGCTTTCGTTGGGGGTAAAACGTGTTCCCGGAAGGAATGCGGGGTTTACCGTAGTTTTAGATTAAACTACGTCATTTTGGGTAAAGGGAAAAAGAAAAAAAAAACAAACAACAAAACCCACAAACCCTAGCGGGCATTGACCAAGGGCGAGTTGACCGCGCCTTAGTCCAAAACGACGTCGTTTTGGACCTGGCCGGCTAACCCTAACCCTCTTTTCTTTCTTTCTTTCTTTTCTCATCACTTCTTTTTTCTTCCTCTCTTCTCCTAACCCTGACGGTGCCTCTCCTTCTCACTCTCTCTCTCTCCCTCCCCCTTCTTTTCTCCTCTCCTACAACTCCTCTCCCCAATCGTTCTCTGCCGTTCCCCAAACACCAATCGTCGCCGCCCCTTGTTCTTCTTTCCACTCCACAAACCGCGAACCGCCACCACCGTCGTATCTCTCGCTGCGATTGTTGCAATCCGCCACCGCCGCTGGAGTCGGGAAGGGAAGGAGTCTCGAGCACGGGTGAGTTTCCTTGCTCCTTCTCCTCTGTCTCCCTTTCTCTCTTTTCTTCTCGGATTTTGATTGACCCGGTGGTGTGTTGTTTGGTCTCGGGTCAGTGGCCGACATCTGCTCGGGACGGTGGTGGTTTATTGTTGGGTCGGATTGTAGGTCAGGTTTCGAGCTATTCCTTTTTCTGGGCAGAATTTGTTCGGGCAGTGGAGTTGGTGTTTCTGGTAAGGATCTTGTCCTCCCTTCCTTGTTCCAAATCGTTTAATGAATTGTGGAGTTTTGACGTTGGATGTTGATTTCTCGTTTCTGGCAGTTGTGGTTTGTTCTTCGGTTCTGGGAAGAATCGAATTTAGGGGCGAGGAGGATTTGTGTTTTCGGTTTTGTGTGGTTGCTTTGGACTTTGGGAGAATTTCCGGCGAGGTTACCGGAATCCGGCGAAGCTCGGGATTTTCCGACGAAGGCTCGGGTACTGTTCCGGCAGACGGAATTTCTTTTCTGCTTTTGCACGGTAATTCTGGCTTAGTCCCAGGTTCAACCTTATGTATATGCTTCGTTGATTCGTAAAACATGTACATTTAAACATTTAAGAGATTTAGTGGAATACCGAGAGCGGGGAGTGAGTGTGTGTGGCCGGGAACTTACCGACACGGGTAGAACTTAAGTCGATGAACTCTTAGGCTCGGGAATGACCTTAGAACGACATTTAGGAAAACCGGGCCCAGGCCCAACAATCTAACCCTATGGACCGTTGGATAATTTTTAGACTTTAAGGAGTTGGCTTAAAGCCCAAATGGCTTAAATGGTTGTTATGGACTTTAAGGAGTGGGCTCTAAGCCCAAATTCATAAATTGGTTTATTGCAGACTTAAGGAAGTGGGCCTTAGGCCCGAGAAATTGTTTTGGGCTTAGATGGGCTTAAGCCCGGTGAACTTTAGGTCCCAATCTTTTGGAGTTTTGGTGAGGAGATATACCCTTTTGGGCTTAGACCCTGAAATTGCATAACCGGGTAGTTTGGGACAGGTTTTACTCAGTTGAGCATATAAGTATCATGCATGCATGGTTTGTTATAATTGTTTTGTAATTATTGTGTGTGCCGGTATTCAGGCACGGGTAATACCTCGGGAGCTGGAGGATCTGTCTTGGGGAAAGATCCATAGGATAATCGTCGTTGAGGTAACTCTATCAGTCTTTTTATGTTTGTATGCACGTGCTTGTTAGATTGGTTTGTCTAAGTTGCTTGCCTTGTTTGCTAACATGCCATGATCTGTATTGTGTGCATGTGTGTTACTAGTTGCCTAATGAGCATGACTTTTAAATTGTTATGGGATATAACATGTGGAGTGATTTTGGGTGATCTGTGTGATGTGTTGTGGGTTGGAAACCCGGATGCTTGATTGAGTTAATAATTCACACAACCCTGTTAAATAAGAACTCTAGGCACACATGAACTCTTAAGTATGAATAAGAATAATATACAATAAAAGATAGGCTACTGTGTGCTGATGACTGGTTGGTTTGAGCGGGAAGTGATACCCCTTGGGTTTGCATGCGGGATAGCATGGTATATGCAGTTTAGCATATGGGTGTGTGATGACCGGTTCTACCTCCCTCCTTCTACCTCCCCTTTTCTACGTCCCTCTCTCTCTCTGTCTTTTTCTCTCTCTCTATGGTGATATTTGGGCTATATGCCTAGTTATTTTGGGGCTTACGCCCTGGTTGTCTCATGAGACGGGACCGAGCTCGACGCACACAGTAGGGGGCCCTGAATAACAAATGTAATAATATAATTAACACACAAACTGTTGTAAAACATACCGTCTACTGTTATGTGTTGGCATGTTGGTACTGGTTATTGTGTGTTTGCATACTTGTGCTTGTTTCTCTACTCTCCTTTCGAGCTTCCTTTGCACACCTACATAATTAGATTTATACTGCTCACTGAGTAGACGACCCACAAAATCGCCACCGTTGTTTTTCAGACTCTTAGTTAGCGTGCAGTCTCTCTCTTCCTTTCCGGAGTACGGACGTGGATATCCCAGCAGGTAGCTGTGCTTCATCTCCCGGTTGGATCCATAGAGTCGACATGCATGTCATTTTCTTCTTTTGTTTTTATTTTATTTTTATCTTCCGCTGCATTGGATTTTGTTGAGATATTATTCTTGATTTTGATTACATTGTCGGCGAGTTGCCGGGCTTTGACACTTGATGTTGTTTCGACTGTTTGCCGGTTTGACTTATGGCTTGATAAGCCGGTTTACTCTTGATCTTTATGACATCTCGGTTTAATAAGATTTTCAGATAATGTTTTGGTGTTGGATTTCGTATCCCGGGTTTCAGGGGTATTTTAGTAAATTTCTGATGTTTAAGTATTTTATTTGTAAAATTGGGACACGGGTGTTTCAACTTGGTAGCGGAGTAGGCTTCAGATCCTTGGTTTTAAAAGTGTTTTAAACCTTGTTTTCAAAGTGATTTCTGTGTTTAAGCCTGTTTCTGATTTTATAACTTTAAAAGTTGTTTTTGACCCATTTGCATTCATATAGGCGTTGATATGGATCACCAAGGGCAGCACAATGCTGAGGATGACGCCGCTACTCATGTCTTCGACAATGTGTCGGTGATGCAGGTTCCCATTGGACAGGAGAACAATAATACAGCAGGGAATAATGCTGCAGGTGGAGGAGAACAGAATGTTGTCCCACCCGTACCACCTGTTGTGGACCCAGCGTTCCAGCAGTATCAGGCTTTCTTGCAGTGGCAACAGTTCCAGCAGTTTCAGCACCAGCAACAGGGTTCTCAACCGGTTGCACCTGCTGCGGTAGGTGGTATGGAGAGTGGTTACAAACAAATGGATAAGTCAACAGTTAAGGAGTTCTCGGGTGAGAAAATCTGTGCAAAGGATTCCGATGATTGGTTCCGTCAGGTGGAGAATGTTCTGGAGAAGTTCGTGTGTCCGCCTAGGCACTGGGCACGGTTTGCTGCACACAAGTTCATGGGATATGCATTGACATGGTGGCGTGGACTTGTTGAGAACTTACCGAGGCCTGTGGAGATGCCATGGGAAAATTTCAAATAGAAATTCCACAAGGAGTTTCTCACAGTTGGTTTCTTGGAGGAGCAGAAGAAGTAGTTTCTTGAGGTGAAGCAGGGACAAGAGGAGTCGGTGTCAGCATTCAGGATCCGGTTCAGCATCCTTCTCTCTTATACTAGGGAGTTTGTGCCCGATGAGGTGACTAAGTGTAGGCTGTTTGCTAACGGCTTACGTACGGAGTTGGCGTTAGCTGTGGCTGGTGGAGGGCACAGGACTTGAGAGGCAGTTTGTGAGGCTGCTTTAGATGCTGAGAGGGTGCAGTTGATTGGACTGGAGGCTCGGACAGCCGTGCAGAAGAAGCAGTCATCTGCTTCTGGACAGAAGAGACAGTATTTTGATGCCAGAGATGCAGACTATTCTGGTGGACAGGGTTCTTCTTACCAAGATTCGAAGAAGTCCCGAGGGCAGAGTTATCAAGGTGGACCAGGTAGATTCTCGGGAGGACGGTCCTATTAGTCTGGATCTCAGGGACGGGGTTCCTCGGCACGATTCTCGGGTACATGCTGGTATTGCAATAAATCGGGACACCAGAAGCCAGCATGTTATAAGTGGATTAAGGATAGTGGTCGCAATGGTTCCCAATATACAGTGCAGAGTTCGGTGGCCAGTGGTGCTGTTTCTTCTGGTCTGAACAGGGGTGGCAGACAACAGGGTCGAGGTCGTGGGGGTTCTGGAGCTTCGAACCGCGGGGGTGCGACTCAGTCTGCTGCAGCTCCTAGGGTTTATGCCATCACCCGGGAGGAAGCTACTGATGCTCCAGAGGTTATAGCAGGTACCTTTATGGTTTTTGGTCAGTATGCATATGCTTTAGTTGATCCAGGCTCAACACACTCTTTTGTATCATGTACATTCATGACTACGCATAACATAGAAGATGATAACCTTAGTAGACCCCTGAGAGTCCGTTTACCCACTGGTGATATAGTAGTTGTTGATAGAGTTTGTAAAGATATATCGATAGAGTATGATAGTGAGAGTTTCCCCTCTGATCTTGCTGTCATGGACTTGGGAGAGTTTGATGTTATCTTAGACATGGATTGGTTGTCCAGACAGCAGGCAGTTGTTGATTGTCGGGCCAGGGAAGTGTCTTTGTCTTCTTTGTTGGGGCGTAGATTGGTGTTCGTTGGAGAGCGAAGAGCCCTATCGGCGTGTTGTATCTCGGCCATCCAAGCTTTCAGGATGATCCGAGAGGGTTGTGATGCTTTTCTAGCTCATGTGGTCGATTCTTCGGTACCAGTACCTGGAGTAGAGGATATTCCAATTGTTCGGGAGTTTCCTGATGTATTTCCTGATGATCTACCTAGGTTGCCTCCGGAGCGGGAGGTGGAGTATACAGTTGATTTGGTACCGGGAGTTGCACCTATTTCTATACCGCCCTATAGAATGGCTCCGACAGAACTTCAGGAGTTAAAGAAACAACTGGAGGAGTTGTTGGATAAGGGTTTCATTAGACCGAGCATCTCACCCTGGGGTGCCCCGGTCATGTTTGTGAAGAAGAAGGATGGTAGTATGCGGATGTGTGTGGACTATAGACAGTTGAACAAGTTGACTGTGAAGAACAAGTATCCTTTGCCTAAGATCGATGACTTGTTCGATCAGTTGCAGGGTGCATCTGTATTCTCGAAGATTGATTTGCGATCTGGTTACCATCAGGTTCGGATTGCAGAGCAAGACATATCGAAGACTGCATTTCGCACTCGGTATGGTCATTATGAGTTTGTGGTTGTTCCGTTTGGTCTGACGAATGCACTGGCAGTGTTCATGTGTATGATGCAATAGGTCTTCCATGAATTTCTGGATCGGTTTGTGGTAGTGTTCATCGATGATATTCTGGTCTACTCGGGTAGTAAGGCCGAACATGAGGACCACTTGAGACAGGTTTTGCAGAGGTTGAGAGAAGAACGGCTTTATGCCAAGCTCAGCAAGTGTGAGTTTTGGTTGGACGAGGTTGCGTTTCTTGGGCATATTGTGTCCGGTGCGGGCATTAAGGTGGACCCGGCCAAGATTAAGGCAGTCATGGATTGGGAGCCACCGAAGAATGTACCGGAGATATGAAATTTCCTTGGACTTGCTGGTTACTACCGGAGGTTCATTGAGGGTTTTTCCTTGATAACGGGTCCCATGATAAAGCTGTTGAGGAAAGATTGTACCTTTGTTTGGGATGAACGTTGCCAGAAGAGCTTTGAGGAGTTGAAGAGTCGGTTGACTTCTGCACCGGTTTTGACTGTTCCGAGACCTGGAGTGGAGTACACGGTGTTCAGTGATGCTTCTGGTTTTGGCTTGGGATGTGTCTTGATGCAGGAGGGTCGGGTGATTGCTTATGCCTCCAGACAGTTGAGAACTCATGAGAGAAACTATCCGACCCATGATCTGGAGTTAGTTGCTGTGGTCTTTGCTTTGAAAATCTGGAGACACCATCTGTACAGTGAGAATTGTCGGATTTTCACAGATCACAAGAGTTTGAAGTACATCATGACCCAAAGGGAGCTTAATATGAGACAGAGACACTTGATTGAGCTTCTGAACGATTATGATTGTACTATTGAGTACCATCCGGGCAAGGCCAATGTTGTTGCAGACGCAATGAGCCGGAAGAGAGTGGCTTCTGCAGATGAGGACCCGGTTTCTTATGCTTTGCCTTCCTTGGTAGAGCTGAGGTCGTTGGATGCACAGTTGAAGGTGGATACCACTGGGGCATTGCTTGCCAGTTTGAGCATCCGACCGACCTTGCGGGATAAGATCATGGAGTTGCAGTTTGGTGATCCTCATCTAGCGGAGTTGCAGAATAAGGCTCTCGGTGGGGAGAGTTCCAGTTTCTATGTCCGGGAGGATGGTGCTTTGATGACCAGTGATCGGTTGTGTGTTTCGGACGTCGATGACATGAGAAGGTGGATTATGGATGAAGCGCATAATGCACCATATGCTGTGCATCCTGGTAGCACCAAAATGTACCAGAACTTGAAGAGTCATTATTGGTGGCCCGGGATGAAGAAGGATGTTGCGGAGTTTGTGGCTCGTTGTATAACTTGTCAGCAGGTGAAAGCCAAGCATCAGGCTCCTGCCGGCAAGTTGAGATCTTTGACTATTCCGCAGTGGAAGTGGAAGCATACCACTATGGACTTTGTGATCGGGTTACCCAGGACCCGGGGTCGACATGATGCCATCTGGGTCATTGTTGATAGGTTGACCAAGTCAGCTTATTTCCTACCAATTCAGCAGACGGATACAATGGATAAGCTGGCGAGCTTGTATGTTTCGGGTATTGTCCGTCTACATGGAGTTCCACTATCCATTGTGTCGGACAGGGATCCGAGGTTTACTTCCCACTTCTGGAAGAGCTTACAGTCAACTTTGGGTACTAAGTTGAATTTCAGTACTGCATTCCATCCGCAGACCGATGGGCAGTCAGAGAGGACTATACAGACACTGGAGGATATGCTTAGAGCATGTGTGCTCAACTTCAGTGGTTCTAGGGATGAGACATTACCGTTAGTTGAGTTTGCTTAAAACAACGGGTATCACTCCAGTATCGGTATGGCGCCTTATGAGGCTTTGTATGGGCGGAAGTGTCGTAGTCCGATCTGTTGGGATGAGGAAGGTCTGAGGCAGGTGGTTGGTCCGGACCTAGTCCAGGAGACTGTTGATCAGATCGAGGTGGTTAAGCAGTGTATGAAAGCTGCTCAGGACCGGCAAAAGAGTTTTGCTGATAAGCATCGTCGGGAGATGGAGTACAGTGTAGGTGACAGAGTTTTCCTCCGTGTAGCTCCCTAGAGAGGTGTTATCCGGTTTGGGAGGAAGGGCAAGTTGAGCCCTCGTTATATTGGTCCTTATGAGATCATGGAGCGGATTGGTCCGCTGGCCTACAGGTTGGCTTTACCGGAGGAGCTGTCGCGCATACATGATGTATTCCATGTTTCGATGTTGAGGCGTTATCGGTCTGATCCTAGTCATGTTGTATCCCCTACAGAGGTGGAGGTTTCTGAGGATTTGACCTATGTGGAGGAGCCGGTAGAGATTTTGGCTCAGGAGGTGCGACAGTTGAGGAGTCGTACCATTCCTATGGTTCGGGTTAGATGGAGCCGTCATTCCCCGAATGAGGCTACTTGGGAGGTTGAGTGCCATATGAGAGAGCAGTATCCACATCTGTTCTGATTTCATACCTTGTAATTTCGAGGACGAAATTTTAATAAGAGGGGTGGAACTGTAACGCCCCGGATTTTCATAATTTGACTTTTGGAATTTTTGGAATTTTTATTCCAATTTTGCCCTTGAGGAATTTCCGGATTTTTGGACTAGGGAAATAAATTACTTTACCTTGGTTATATCGGTATTAAGTCGTCAGTATGGCGGGTACGGCTTTTGTTGGGGGTAAAACGTGTTCCGGGAAGGAACGCGGGGTTTACCGTAGTTTTAGATTAAACTACGACGTTTTGGGTAAAGGGAAAAAAAACAAACAAACAACAAAACCCACAAACCCTTGCGGGCGTTCACCAAAGGCGAGTTGACAGCGCCTTAGTCCAAAACAACGTCGTTTTGGACCAGGTCGGCCAGCCCTAACCCTCTTTTCTTTCTTTCATTCTTTTCTCTTTACTTCTCTTTTCTTCCTCTCTTCTCCTCACCCCGACGGCGCCTCTCCTTCTCACTCACTCTCTCTCTCTCTCTCTCTCTCTCTCTCCCTCCCTCTTCTCTTCTCCTCTCCTACAAGTCCTCACCCCAATCGTTCTTTGCCGTTCCCCAAACACCAATTGCCGTCGCCCCTTGTTCATCTTTCCTCTCCACAAACCGCGAACCGCCACCACCATCGTATCTCTCGCCGCGATTGGTGCACGTTGCCACCGCCGCTGTAGTCGGGAAGGGAAGGAGTCTCGAGCACGGGTGAGTTTCCTTACTCCTTCTCCTCTATCTCCCTTTCTCTCTTTTCTTCTCGGATTTTGATTCACCAAGTGATGTGCTGTTTGGTCTCGGGTCAGTGGCCAGCATCTGCTGGGGACGGTGGTGGTTTGTTGTTGGGTCGGATTGTAGGTCAGGTTTAGGGCTATTCCTTTTTCTAGGCAGAATTTGTTCGGGCAGTGGAGTTGGTGTTTCTGGCAAGGATCTTGTCCTCCCTTCCTTGTTCCAAATCGTTTAATGAATGGTGGAGTTTTGACGTTGGATGTTGATTTCTCGTTTCTGGCAGTTGTGGTTTGTTCTTCGGTTCTGGGAAGAATCGAATTTAGGGACGAGGAGGATTTGTGTTTCTGGTTTTATGTGGTTGGTTTGGACTTTGGGAGAATTTCCGGCGAGGTTACCGGAATCCGACGAAGCTCGGGATTTTTTTGTGAAGGCTCGAGTACTGTTCCGGTGGATGGAATTTCTTTTCTGCTTTTGCACGGTAATTCCGGCTTAGTCCTGGGTTCAACCTTATGTATATGCTTCGTTGATTCGTAAAACATGTACATTTAAACATTTAAGAGATTTAGTGGAATACCGAGAGTGGGGAGTGAGTGTGTGTGGCCGGGAACTTACCGACACGGGTAGAACTTAAGTCGATGAACTCTTGGGCTCGGGAATGACCTTAGAACGACATTTAGGAAAACCGGGCCTAGGCCAAACAATCTAATCCTATGAACCGTTGGATAATTTTTAGACTTTAAGAAGTGGGCTTAAAGCCCAAATGGCTTAAATGGTTGTTATGGACTTTAAGGAGTGGGCTCTAAGCCCAAATTCATAAATTGGTTTATTGCAGACTTAAGGAAGTGGGCCTTAGGCCCGAGAAATTGTTTTGGGCTTAGATGGGCATAAGCCCAATAAACTTTAGGTCCCAATCTTTTGGAGTTTTGGTGAGGAGATATACCCTTTTGGGCTTAGACCCTGAAATTGCATAACCGGGTAGTTTGGGACAGGTTTTACTCAGTTGAGCATATAAGTATCATGCATGCACGGTTTGTTATAATTGTTTTGTAATTGTTGTGTGTGCCGGTATTCAAGCACGGGTAATACCTCGGGAGCTGGAGGATCTGTCTTGGGGAATGCTCCACTGGATAATCATCGTTGAGGTGACTCTATAAGTCTTTTTATGTCTGTATGCATGTGCTTGTTAGATTGGTTTGTCTGAGTTGCTTGCCTTGTTTGCTAACATGCCATGATCTGTATTGTGTGCCTGTGTGTTACTAGTTGCCTAATGAGCATGACTTTTAAATTGTTATGGGATATAACATGTGGAGTGATTTTGGGTGATCTGTGTGATGTACTGTGGGTTGCAAACCCGGATGCTTGATTGAGTTAATAATTCACACAACCCTGTTAAATAAGAACTCTAGGCACACATGAACTCTTAAGTATGAATAAGAATAATGTACAGTAAAAGATAGGCTACTATGTGCTGATGACGGGTTGGTTTGAGCGGGAAGTGATACCCCTCGGGTTTGCATGCGAGATATCATGGTATATGCGGTTTTGCATATGGGTCTGTGATGACCGGTTCTACCTCCCTCTTTCTCTCTGTCTTTCTCTCTCTCTCTCTATGGTGATACTTGGGCTATATGCCTGGTTATTTTGGGGCTTACGCTCTGGTTGTCTTATGAGACGGGACCGAGCTCGTCGCACACAGTAGGGAGCCCTAAATAACAACTATAATAATATAATTAACACACAAACTGTTGTAAAACATACTGTCTACTGTTATGTGTTGGCATGTTGGTACTGGTTATTGTGTGTTTGCATACTTGTGCTTGTTTCTCTACTCTCCTTTCGAGCTTGCTTTGCACACCTATATAATTAGATTTATATTGCTCACTGAGTAGGCGACTCACATAATCGCCACCGTTGTTTTTCAGACTCTTAGTTAGCGTGCAGTCTCTCTCTTCCTTTCCGGAGTACGGACGTGGATATCCCAGCAGGTAGCTGTGCTTCATCTCCCGGTTGGATCCATAGAGTCGACATGCATATCATTTTCTTCTTTTGTTTTTTTTTTATCTTTATCTTCCGCTGCATTGGATTTTGTTGAGATGTTATTCTTGATTTTGATTACATTGTCGGCGGGTTGCCGGGGTTTGACACTTGTTGTTGTTTCGGTTGTTTGCCGGGTTGACTTATGGCTTGATAATCCGGTTTACTCTTGATCTTTATGACATCTCGGTTTAATAAGATTTTCAGATAATGTTTTGGTGTTGGATTTCGTGTCCCGGGTTTCAGGGGTATTTTGGTAAATTCCTGATGTTTAGGTATTTTATTTGTAAAATTGGGACACGGGTGTTTCATCATCAAAGAGTCATCAAATCACATTTCTGTCACCCGATATGGGAGTATCATCATCAGCACAACGGAAGCATTTTCCGCATATTTAGTGATGGCTTATGCAAAAGTTAATGCAAACTAATGGATCCGAGTCCAATCCGCGGTAACGCCACAGCCGCCTGGATGCAATCCTGATTAATGATCAACTAACCTGCATAGACTATGTGAGGGGTGAAACCAACTACTGTCTCACCATAAACAAATAAACCGCAGTATACTAGCAACCGTAATAACATCGAACCAGCAACAGAAACAATAAAATATAACAGGCACAACATAGCACCAAAATTAGATAAATATCCAATCAAGCTCACTGTCTAACCACACACTGGTATACAAAACTTATAGACTCATGGTCAACTTATGAAAGGCTTTCCAGTTTTATTATTAGGGCCCCGTCACGTGAATAGTATTACTCGTACTTGGTAGCTAGGTTAGCTAACCCTAGGGTACTCCCTGTTAAAATCAAATCAAATAAACTCTTATATAGAAACCGTGAGACCCCAAGTTCAACAGCTGCGAGGACCCCAAGCCCCTCATAAATGGCCAACAAAATCACATATCACAAGCAGCTACCACCCAGTCGTACCTCTACCTATCACGTGACATCTAGATGTGTAAGTGATGTTATCATATTTTATTATTCTTCCATTTCATTGTCTAACGGTAACCCTGTCTATCAAACTCATCATATATCACATATTCCTGAGCAGGCACTCAGCCTCACAGTTCCTCTGGGAAATCAATCCGATATCTCAAATTAGGTTACGGTTGTTAACAATGGCACACTTGGCACAAGAAATTCAAATCAAGGATTTCAAGCTGAAAATTAATAATTACCAGAATCATATAGTTCAAACCCAAACAATCAAACACAACACTCACCAGGCATACAGAGTCTAGGGCATCACAGTAGGAATCACAACAAGAATTTGGTATATTATAATCATGGCAAGTATTGATAATTTAAACATATTATAAAACAACAGCTCGAGTATCACGGGCAACATACCGAAGTTTATAAGTTTAAATCGTCACCTGATACTTCTGAAAACTGATATCTAGTTAAGCCTCGATATCCCTATATTTATAACAATAATAATCACTTACAGTGCACATACAAATATGATCATGCATGATGCCAATGTTAGTATTTATTAGACGACTTGTCTAATACCATATCCATTTTCAATATTTCCATAATTTTCTTTAATATAAAGTCAGCCTTTCCAATTATATACTAATCATACTCGATAATATATTAGAAATTGAAACCGAGCGTCCAAGTTGATATCCCGGCCTTTTAGTTCGTGATCATAATAATATGTATATAAAATTGATAAATAAAATAAATTATTGATCTAATATTATTTAGCTAGTAAAATAGGATTAAACGTAGTAGGAATATATTTATATATTTCTAGGCCTTATATCTTCAACCCAAGCAAAACAAAATAAATAAGAAATTAAATACAGTGGGCTTTCACCATTGTTTAGAACAACAAAGGAAAAACTAAATAAAAGGCATAGATTAAATAATGAAAAGTAAGCATAAAAACCTTAAATTAATATTCGATTGATTAAATTAAATGTCCAAATAACTAATGTCATTTTTAGTGTCCGAGTCCGTTAATGTTTATGAATAGTCCATAGGGTCCGACAACTACCCAAAAACTCCATGTCTGGGTTCACTGGAAAATACTCGAGACATCGTCGGAAAACTTCTGAGGTTGCCGGATTCCGGCCAGCACTGTTCCCGACTACAGTAACTTCACAGTAACTATTCATCAGCCATCAAAACAACTCCGCGCCACCACGCCAACAAGCAGGCCACCAACACCATCACCATACCTGCAGCAACTTTCTGATGGCCGGAGCACCACCAAACCACCGTGTCCAACACCAAAACACTACTACCCATAGCCACAACAACACCATCAACGCCATATATACCCGCATTCACCATAGTAACAACAAGTAGAAACCCACATCAAACAATTGAACCTAATTAGCCACGAGTCCCAAACAATTACAAAGAAAAAGGAGATGAATTCGGCAACAGCGACTTGCCCTGAAGGCGGCGCGAGTTGCAGAGGGAAAGGAGAGATCGGGCAGTGCAATTAAGAAGAAGAGCGGCGGTGTGCACGAGGTGGAGAAGAAACAGGGCCTAGGAGGAGAAGGAAGGAGGAAGGTTATGTTAGTAATATGCCCAAAAGCCAATCAATGGATGATCGTATATAGTCGTGTATATACATTAAGGTTATTCCAATAAATATGATTATGAGATAATCGCTTGCACATATTTATAACCCTAGAATATATATTTGATATATTCTTAAATGTCCCTAGTCGATTATTATTATGGATGGGTTATAATAATAAATTAAGACTAG